>CM056602.1:43449191-43611691 GCA_029721355.1 Tegillarca granosa
TTTAGCTCAACAAATTATTTAACCAGGTTCAGGGCTCTTAAAATTCCACATGGCCTGAAAAGATACATCAGTTTCTTCCATTTGGCCAGAAATTTTTGCATACATCCAATTATCTGTAAAAATTCTGAGAGTCAATGGTCCTAGACATGATAGTTTATTTTTAATCCCTAATTTTATAGATACTATAAAACTAAGTACTATATAAACACCACTTACCTCCACCAAGAAGTCAGCACCGATGTTAGTTGGTATTTCCATACCATATTTACATTTCTCGGCATCTAACAACAAGTCAAAATATCCTGTACCGATCTTGGCTAACTGACCCAACATGATGGATTCTGACACACCCTTCATAGGATCAAATTCACCATGTGTAGCAGCCTCCATCAAAATATCAACCTGCAAGTCAGATACCAAAATTATACTCACTCAAAATTATTTTTAAGCAGTGGTATGGTACATGTATATACATAATTTTTTTTCATTTTACATTCTTCACAATCTGTTAGGATTTACACCCTTTTTATATTGGTGCAAGTGGTTTCAAATTTTCAAATTTCCTATTTTATTAATTTCATCAAACTCATTTTAAAGTTTTTCTCCATGTGTTTGACCATAAAAGTAGTCATAATAACTACATGCATACCCAAAAGGTATGCAACATCTTCAAATTCACTATCAGCTTATCATGTGACACTGTAGTCTACATCGTGTATTAACCTTAGCATGCATGATCCCATTTTTACATAGAAGAATAATAAAACTTAGTGTGAGAAAGTAAAGAATGATCCTTTCTTGACACGTTAACAACTTACACACTAACAACTCATAACAAATGCTGAGAATTGAATCCTGTCTATGATGGTGAAGAACGAGACCAGAAACAACAAACCATGAAAAAATATAATGCTGTCATGTCATCAAAGACAATCACTAAGTTATGTACAACTCCAAAATTTTGAATACTCACGGTTTCTTCAAAGGAACACCTAGCCAGGGCACCTGTCTCTTGTCTGTTAACACCATGACGAGTAATAGCCATTAAATGACCCTTGGCTGTCATGACATCACAAAGTAAAGCTAAATGTCTGTAATTTACGTAGGAACCATCAAAAGAAATGACGTGGTTCATCTCCTTCTCTATAGATTTACGTACAGCCTCAATACCAAGTGTCTGAAAATGGACGACAGTAAAAATTTTAAACATTTTATTATATTTGTTGCATGGTTATCTCTAAAGGTGAAAATTAATTGAAATTTTAATTTTGATTTCAATTTAATTGAAATAGCTTGAAATTTTCAAACCTGCTATATTTTATATATCATTAAGACAGACTTCCATTCAAGTAATAATAGGTAATTGAAAATGGTTGTCAAATTGACGTGTCAATGTAAGTAAAATAACACTAACACAGACCTTTAAAACTACCGTACATTCCAACTAATGAACCATATTACTACATACAATCGGTATTAAAAAAGAATCTATCAAAGATAACTGTAGAATCACCTATCAGTTTGTTAAAATTTGGTTTTCATTAGGCCAGGCCACCAAAAAAAAAAAAAAAATCCCCAATGAAGTTTTGTAACATTACAATAAAATATTATATATACATACAGCGAACACTTCTACAATGTCGTTAGTTGTAGTTCTAACAGGATCTACGTCTCTCTGACTCAACACTTTCATCAGAGCTGTACCGTCTGTCTCCAATATCCATTCAGCAACAGCTTTAAACTCTCCCGTCTCCGTTATCTCGATTCTCTTCTTATCATCAGTAGTGGGTAAATGCATATATACCTAACAAAATAATGACATATTTATATTTAATACCGGGAAACTTGAAATTAGATAATGAAAAGATCAAATTTAGATATGAAATATCTAGCTAAAGGTTGTCTATAACATACATGTATATACATTTAATACAAGAAAGTTTTAAAAGAAAATTACTTGGTAAAAATATATAGCATTAAAGTTAGCCAAAGGGACAAAATGCCTATGGATTAAAATCGTGAAAAAAGACTCCAAAATGGATAGTGTGGAATGTCCAAAGGTATAATATAAAAAGTCTAAATTATGGTAAATGTTTAAAAGATGGTATCCTCAAACTTACTTTTGTGATGGCCTCTATGCCCTGTAATGTCATGTCCGACAATAAATTAGACTCAATACATCTCAGGAAAACGTCATCTTCCATTTTATCTACTACTTCGCCCTCCTATAATACATAAAACATACATGTAATATAATGACAAAAATGTTGATACTTTCACTGATACCAAAAAATACAAATCTCACAAAAATGTTTTATAACATAAACATATACATAAGTAAAATAATTTTAAAGAAACTCATAGATATTATCTGGTAACCAGAGTATACGAATACAGTTGAACCCACTTAATTGCATATCTGATAAAAGCATAGTTCAGATAATTCCATAGGATTTTGAAATCCAAAACCATTTCCTATGTAGTCTTTTGAAAAAAATACCTGCATAATTGCATAGCCAGAAATATCCAACTCTGCTTAATCACATCGAAAATTTCTTGACCTGATCCCAAATTAAAAATTGTAATAATTTTAAATTCGCAGAATTTTTCTTCAAAATAAAGTGTACAGAGAATATTGACAGGTGAATCATTAATCAGTTGTACAATGGTACACCTATTATAATTGTTAAAACAAGACAGACACGCGAGATGTCTAGAAAGTTGAGTACTTACCATTATTACACAAGATTGACTAATGCTACTATGTGGGTACGTGACTGTCAATGGTTAAAGTACCAAAGATAAAAAAAATAGGTTTGTGTTTATCAATCAGTGAATACAATATATGTTAATCTGTGAAATATTTTTTTAGATACTCCTTGTTATTATCCAGTAACCACAGTATGATGACAGACAAATGAAAACCAAGATATATCTTGCCCGTCATGTACAAATACATATAGCAGAGTATATGATACGTACATCAGTTTTGCTTTCATCTGAATTCATAATCCTGATTCTCAAAACTAATTTCTCAGCATTGTCATCATTAAATATACAGTTCAAATCATCACCAAAACCTGTACAATAAGAAATATATACAGGTAAATACAAGAATTCCACAGATTTAAATGTCTTGCCTGATTAGTTTTTGATTGAGTAGAAAATACATTACTTTAACATAAACTTTCACATTTTGACACACCACTGCTGCTGTCGCTGCCTACAACAATGTTACAATCTTCAAAAGTTAAAACATTAAAACAAAAACATGACCATGTTCAGGTAAGTGTCTACAAAATGTTACCTTCAATGTACATGTATGTAGCTGTCTGTTTATGTGACTTGCACATTAGGGTACCTCCCCAAAATTATTTTATTTATAAATTTTTAATTTTTTTTTTTACTGGATGCTGACACTGAAGCTAATGCAGGCATACACCATTAGCAGTGTAGGAAATTAGACTGAAGTCAAATTAGTCAAAATGTCAAATTTTAAATGTGTCCTATACATGTATGAAAGAAAAATTTACAAAATATTTCATGTCCAACTGATAACGTTAACAATTTCACTGCAATGTTACAGAACTTGGGCTGGCCTTAATACTTTAAATAAAAGGTCTGCTAAATATTTAATTTACAAGTCTTGTGTGGCCTATACAAAAATAAGACAAAACAAGGATTTTGCATGAGAGACAAAGGAAAGATTCAGATAGCAGAAATTTATAAATCTTAAGAAAAACTTGTTACCTGCTGTGATTTTCTCAGAAATCTGTTCCATGGTTAGTTTTTTGTCTGTCATTTTCTTCCTGTCAAGTTCAATTCTCAGTAACCATGGTGATATACGAGAAGTGTCAAAGTCTGGCATTTCATAATAAACATTAACCCATTCCTGGTCTTCAGATATGACTGTGTTCTGTGGATCTGGGTCGTAATAGATAGCCGTGTTGGCCGTCACTTTCCTAAGTGTAGTGTGTTCTAACTTGCACAATACATCCTACAATGAAGACAACATAAATTTTAAATTGTCTTTAATGAATAAAATAAAATAAAATCAGATGTTTGGTAAACTCAGTTCTGCATTTCTATTTCTACAAGTATTCATAAAAATTCTGAAACAAGCAAGATTTTGGTAACAATTCTTAAAATTGGGCAGACCAGAATTAATATATGGGAACTTGAGAGGAAACTTAACAATTAAATTTTTAACAATTGTTGGTGGTTTCCACAAATTCAATTTTCAAACCCATTTCTCTTTAGGAGCACATGAAACTGGTAAAGATTTACAGCATGAAAATAAAATCAGACCTCTGTGTCCTCTAATTGGAAAAAAAGCTTTACACTTAAAAAAATTATTCAGGATGCACTTTCAGAGAAAAAAATTAGAGTGTTTAACCTTTCAAATCATTAAACACATCATATAATGTTGTATCATCACTAAGTGCATTTTGTCATGCATTTTTACTTCAGCTCATGATTCAATTTTCCCGTGGGACAATTTGAACGATAACTAGCTACATACATTGCACTTCTCCGCATCTCGAGCAGCCTGTCCAGTCAAGTACACAGTTAAAGATGGAGTCTTGGGTTTCTTGGATATGTTGATAATTTCTTTCAATCTGGGCACACCGAGGGTTACATTCTTAGCAGATACACCAGCATAATGGAAAGTGTTCAGTGTCATCTGTGTAGCAGGTTCTCCCAGAGACTGAGCGGCAAGTGCTCCAACCATCTCACCTGGATGTGCCTGTAATGTATGTATTTGGATTAAATGCCTAATTCAGCCTTTCAAATAAGGTCTTTTACACGTATATTTACAAAAACACTTTGAAAGAATTTTTTCTGTGACTTCAGAATTACAAACATAATATACTTGTACATGTATGTTAAACTCAATCTACATACCCAACAGTATTTTGACAATCAATTTATGACTACTCCATGATTTTCACTTCAGTAATACTGAGCCATATTCACATATGTTAACAAACAATTCTTGTTCTAAATTTTGGAATAGATATCACAATCTCTATTTTTTTAAAGATTTTTCATTCCGTTTATATTAAAACATACATGTATAATATGTAAATAAACAAACACCTAGGTTGTATATTGTCAAATTCATTTTAAAATCACTAAGGTTTACACCTCAATCAAATTTACATACATGTATATGTTAAAACTTTTTTTTAATGATTTTTACTTTTGAAACTCAAAAATCACATACAGAATTGAAATCACTTAATGGGTTGAGAACTTATGTACCTTGAAGAACTAAAATGTATCAGTAATCATTAACGTAACAAAGAACATTGATAAACAAACAGAAAAGACAACTTACATGTGACTGTTGAAATCTAGTTTCAATTTCTCCTAGCAGCCATTCAAATGCCTCGCTACTCAGTCTGAATTCTTCTGTGACTCGTTTAGCACACAGCGTAGATCTAACTAAACATTTCATCAATAACGTAGCATTGGCATTAGCCTGGATACTAAGTCTGTCATCACCTGGTACTGTTATCAACTTGTCACATAATTCCTTTACACCTAATCAATTTAAAAAACATATATACATTTTTTCAAATGCTAATTTCTGGGATTTTAAAAGACTTTTAAAGCATATTGAAGATTTCATCTCCAATCAAACCAAAATGTTAGCTATTTGGTTTACAATAAAACAAATTGTTTTGACACATTTTTTAGTTTTTATAAAAGCAAAACTTTTAAAGTACAATCAAATATTCAAACAAACCCAATTATAATTCACTCTCTTAAAATTCCAATTTGATTTAAATTATCTTGTGACTACAACTGTACATGTATTTAATTGAGTGGAATGGAGTAATGGTATTTAACATCCAGTTAAGATTCTTACTCTTTTATCCAGTGGTCAGTTCTTAGAAGGTGGAGGAAGCCAGAGTACCTGTAGCATCTGAACTGACAAACTCGGTACATACATTTGGACTATCTATTTAGTAATTGGTTTTTTTTTTTCTTAAATTTTATAGATGTTTAGAAAAATTTAAGGAAACATACAAGTATTACCTTTTTAAAAAGAAAAAAAAAAAGAAAAAGAAAAAATCTACAAACTTTTAAACAACAACAACAAAATCTAACTTGCCTTCGACAATTTTGACAGGATGAAGTGATGTTGGTTTCCTGGTATTAATTCTAAAGATTTTCTGTGCATTCCAGATTAACCTCTGTAGGTTACATGGCAACACAACTTTACTGTCCCCAGTTGGGAATATGTTCCTCAGAGCTTCCCTGTCTTCTTTTAATTGATCCCATTCTTTTTCCAACTCAGCCAGGGAGTGGGCGTTGCCCATCATGTCCTTAATGGTCTCTTCAGATAGACATTTTTTCATTGACCTAGTCAAATAAGAAATTTAAAAAATTTTCAAAACACATTTAGTGGGAAAAAAAAAAAGAAAAAAAAAAAAAGCTTTTTAAACAAAATTATTTTTACACATATATGATATACAAACAGTACATTAGAAATATTTAACTTTTATAATGAAAAGATACAGATTAGAATAACTAATGATTATATGTCACGCTATCTCCATCTTGATGGTCAAGTAGGTTCAGCATCTGAAAACTTACCACAAAGGAATTTCCTTTTTTCCTTTTCATGGAAACTGTGACATATTTTGATTTAATAACAGTACTTTTTACCTTATATCCAGAAATTAATTGTAATAAAATATGACATTTTTTCATCATGCTTTACACATAAAACAGACCAATGGGTACCTTCTGAATGATATGACCTAGGTAAAAGTAAGTCTAAGGTCCACCTTAGGTGGACAGTATGGCATTGAAAACAGTGTGGCTTATATCAGAGGATGGAAATCTATTCAAACAACTGCCTATCTTGTCTACAGGGTATATAGACTCATCCTTGCTTATCAAAAATTTGTCATCAGATTGTGAATGAGAACAAAAAAAAAAATGACTACCGTAAATCCCCGCATATACGACAGTTTATTTTACCTTAAATTTATTTTTTGAGAAGGGGGGGTCGTCTTATACGACGGTACACAACTGAGGGGTTGAAATTCTTGAGAAAATGTCCACACACGATCGTGATGTCCACCATCTTTGTTTTTGTATATTGTAGTTTCACAATGGTTAATACATTTTAGAGATTCATAACATACAAGAAACGTGAATTACGTGCTTTGAAATTTTTATAGTTTTGTATATTTATCGATCATTTAATAAAATAAAGTTATAATAAATAATTAAATAAGAAATAAAAAGAAATCATAAAGGTTTCGGTAAGTACAGTAATCGAGGAGGCAGTAAATATTCTGTACAATATTTTATTCTTTTCGTTTACTTTTAATAACAATCTAGAAATTACATTAACCACACTTTGTCTGTTTCACACGTAAAGGGCAATATGTTCTGAGTATCAGGGTTCCTGTCTTCAACAGCTGATTGATAATCTAATAAACAATAATGAATTTTTTTAATCTAGTTTATTGAATTTATTAAAACATAACAGATATACGTCTTTATGTTTACTGATGATGAGATGTTCTGGTATCTGATTTTATTTTTACATTTTCTGATTTATTCAAAACTTAAACTAGAATCAAACAGCAAAGACATTAATACACAAGTACGGTATTAAAATAAACAAGAGGGCCATGAAGGCCCTGGACGCTCACCTGAAAATGATGTACACTGAGCTTGATTTTGGCAAACTGGAGCTTCTATTCTTAAAAGAGATTTTTTCCTATATTTCAAGCTAGTGACCTACTTATTGACACAAAATGACCCATATATAAACTTGAGCTAGCTTTTGTCAAGAGCATCATTCTGAGACAGTTTGATAAGATTGGTCTAAAATGGATCCCCTCATATGTGTTAACAAGGTTTTTATATAATTCAACCTAGTGACGTACTTATTGACCAAACATAGCCAATATACAAAATCAAGCTAGCTTTTGTCAAGAGCATCATTCTGACTAAGTTTGATGAAAATTGGACTAAAATTGGGTCCTCAGGAGTGTTAACAAGGTTTTTCTACAATTTGACCTAGTGACCTACTTATTGACCCAACATGGCCCATATACGAACTTGAGCTAGCTTTTTTCAAGAGCATCATTCTGACTAAGTTTGATGAAGATTGGACTAAAATTGGGTCCTCAGGAGTGTTAACAAGGTTTTTCTACAATTTGACCTAGTGACCTACTTATTGACCAAACATAGCTAATATACGAACTTGAGCTAGCTTTTGTCAAAAGCATCATTCTGACTATGTTTGATGAAGATTGGACTAAAATTGGGTCCTCAGGAGTGTTAACAAGGTTTTTCTACAATTTGACCTAGTGACCTACTTATTGACCCAACATGGCCCATATACGAACTTGAACTAGCTTTTGTCAAGAGCATCATTCTGACTAAGTTTGATTAAGATTGCACTTAGATTGTGGCCTCAGGAGTGTTAACAAGGTTTTTCTACAATTTGACCTAGTGACCTACTTATTGACCCAACATGGCCCATATACGAACTTGAGCTAGCTTTTGTCAAGAGGACCATTCTGAGAAAGTTTGATTAAGATTGCACTTAAATTGTGGCTTCAGGAGTGTTAACAATCAAAAGTTGACGCACGACACACGACGCACGCCGGACAATGACCCACCACAATAGCTCACTTGAGCACTTTGTGCTCAGGTGAGCTAAAAAAATAAACAATAGGCGAAAATTGGTCCAAAGTTTCTGGTCCGATCGGTAGCGTCAAATACCGGTACCAGTATGACCTCGTCTGAAAATCATGGTCGTCTTATAGGTGTAGTATCGCCTGAAATCATCAAAAATGACGGGAAAATCCCACCCCATCTAATAGGTGAAGTAGACTTATATCCGGGGATTTGCTGTAGTTTTTAAACATACAACAATATATGACATGTCACAAACACTGAAAATATAACCAAAATCTCAATTTATTTTAAACAGATAGGTTACCGTTCATTAGTTGGATCAAACTTAAACTGCTTTTCAAATGCTCTGTTTGATGGTTTTAGTGTTGGCATGGCCTGGAATTCCACCCAAATTGCATCAAGTCCGTCTTCTCCGTATCTCAACTGGATTAGCTGCTCTACCTGGTTACGTACTGTACCGTCATATTTAACCATGACACTCTCCATAGCCTTTATAAGACGACGCTGAATGTAACCTAAAAACAGACATTTAACATAAGTAACAGTAAATATGAAATACAGTGTATAAGATATCAGAATCATCTAATTTGATAGCCATAAAGAGAGGCAATAAAGCTGATGTGGTTTTTAACAGAAACTTACTCATTGAGCTTTTGGCACTTTACATGGTAATTTGCAAAATTTAAAATTATAACAGCATTGCTTTCATTCATATTTAATTCTATTAAATAAATACTGATAGTAGATGTATGCAAAAAAATATTTTATGTTGCATGCTCATACAGGAACTAAGGAGTTGTTTCCCTTTTACTAGAAAAAGATTGATATTAGACTCGGATAAAATCAGTTGACAATTTTGTCCTATAAAGTTATTTCTTATTTAATACTAAACAGTTACTGCAGATTCAGTCAAATGAAATATTTAAAAACTTTTGTCATTTAATCCATTTATTTCTTGTTTAATTGTTTTTGTAAATAAGTTTTGAAACAAAAGCCATCTTAACAATGTAAGGTAATAGTCATGATATTCTACAAATATGGAAAAACTGGACTTTCCAAAAGTCAAGGTCATCATGTGATAGTTCAAGCCTTTTAAGACAAAGCAGTTGGACAGTCGTACAGCAAATGACTGTAAAGATGTCTTACCTGTTTCTGCAGTTTTGACAGCAGTATCAATAAGACCTTCACGTCCTCCCATAGCGTGAAAATAAAATTCTGATGGTGTCAGACCGGCAAGGTACGAGTTCTCTACAAATCCTCTGGATTCTGGACCATAGTCATCCTTAATGAAATGTGGTAAAGTTCGGTGTCGGAATCCAAATGGAATACGTTTACCTTCTACGTTCTGCTGACCTACACAGGCAATAACCTACAGTAAAGAGACACAATACGTTATATTAAGGCAAGCTAACATTTTCAATTCTACTGTTTGTAAAATATTATTTAAAACATAACTTTATAAGCAGAGTGAAGTGAAACAATAGTTTAATAACCATGTCCAGATTCTTTTTATGTAAATGGAGATTTGAAAGTTCAGGATTGGGACAGCTTCTTGCCCATCAGAAAAAAATTAGAGTGTTTAACATGATTTTTCATCACTATCAAACCAAAGCTTCATCATTTGGGCTTTACAGAATCTTATCTTTATCTTATATACATAACATAAAAAAACCACAATTATCCAAAAATGTGTGAACTGTCAAAGTCCTTATGGCTTCATTTATATAGAGAAAGCTGTCACTAGGCCTTGTGCTTAATGGTTATTTTCAGCCAAGCTTACATGACTTAAGGCAGGAGTTTTTAGGATCTCAAATCAAATCAAATTGACAACTCTCAATTAAAAGATAAAATACCGTAATCCTTCAATGTTTTCGGACCCTTATGTTTTCGGACACCCTAATTTTTAAATTTTAATAATTTTTAAATTTCCTTTAATTTCGGACGGCAATTTTTTACCTCTAAATCTTGACACGTTTTTGCTGAAACGCAGTTGCAGCATGTGATGCAGAGTGCTTGAAATAAAGATTTAATAAAATCAAGAAGAAACTTTGTTGTTTTCAATTATTTTAACTATAAATTGTTGTTTTCACACTTTTATTTCATTGTGTATTGGCGCCATTGCATCGTAAAGTGAAACAGGTATGTGCAATGTATTAACATTTATATGTAAACTCAATAAAATCATACCTTTAACAAGTGCTTTAATTTTCTATGAAAGTGAAAGTTGATTAAAATTAATGTTCACTGCTGAAAAAATCGTGTAAGACAGAGTCTTGTTGATACATTAGTTCAACATCAAGACATTTTTTCTGATGAAAACAGGAAGTGATTTTTCACTTATCCTCATTTAATGTTTGTTATGGGAATTCCCGAAGCGACCATGTGGTTGTTCCAGCAGACAGACGCGATAAAAACTATTTTCCAAAATGAGAATTACATTAAAATATGTTTGAAATATGATTTAAAGTAATTTAATTTTTAACTTTTATTTGCGGGAGTCGGGACTTGTTCCATCTTTGCATTTCTTAAAATGTACACACATACATTTACGCATGGTAAAATACTGAATATTTGATTGAAACAAAATTCTCTCCAACTTGATCACCAAATAATGCAACACGCGATGAATAAGAATAATTTGAATGCAAACAATTACAAATAGAAAGCGGCATGTTGGTGCACCTCAAATGTTGGGAGTTAATGAAAAAAGTCTCGTTGTTTACTTGTAAACAAAATGGTGACCTTGATGTGTATTACTCACAGAATCATGATTATTGATCAACAAACACTTTAAAAAATAATAATTAATGAAATAAACAACATAAAAGGTAACTTTTACTTGTATTTTATTCAAAATTTTACTTTATCACTGATATATGCATGGATATCGCTGTTGATAATGTCTTAAAATACAGAGAGGACATCGGGACCCAAAATCGGCTCCAAAATGTCTTTAATTTTTCGGACACTCTAAATATTCAGACACTCCAAAATTTTAAGATATTTAATTTTTAAATTTCCTCTAAATTCCTGGACACTTGAAAATGAAATTATTAAAATCTGTCTGAATACAAAGAAGGATTAGGGTAGTAACCCAACAGGCACATGTACATGTATTTTACAATCCAATAAACCAATACTGACCTGTGAAATATTAATTTTAGATCCCTTGGATCCAGCTACTACCATAGCTTTGAAGTTGTTGTAATCTGACAATGATTTCTGAGCTTTACTACCAGTCTTGTCACGAGCGTCGTTAAGGATACGGTTCACTTGATTTTCAAAAGTCTGACGTAGTGTGTTGCCAGGAGTTTGTTCCAATTCATCATTGTGAGCTTTTTCTATCACATCGTTTACTTCATTCTGTAATAAATTTAAAGCTTTGATATTCAAATTCAACCAAGAGGTATAAATCAAGATTTAGATGCTGACATGTTCAATGCCTTTCATTTTTTATTGTCACACAAACTCTGGCATTGTCTTACAAGGACTAGCGAGGTTTTCACAAGTATAACAGGTAAATCTCTCTCTCTCTCTCTCACTCACTCACTCTCCTATGTTTCCATAAATTTAAAATTACTAGTAGCCAAATTTAAAAAAATTGTGAAAATATAGTCTTTTTTAAAGTAATTTCTCACAAATTTGCTAAAATATGTTACTTTTTGAAAGTATTTCTCAAACATTAGTAGCCAATGGCGATTTTGGCCTCCAAGAATGGAAAAAAAGTTTCTCTCTATCTATCTATCTATCTATCTTATGTGTATACATGTAAATCTTGCAATTCAATTTCTAATATTATATCCAACTTTTGCAAGAAAATTCTTTAAGATAAATTTTAATCTTTTGAAGATTTTTAAGCCTTATACATGTAAACTAAGATCACAGCACATTTTCTTTATCTCATTTAGTAGAAAATGTAACATTATACAAAAGTTTACACATAAATGAGGGGAAAAATTACTTAAAATATGCCCATTTTTAAGATGCTCCATTTTTCTTCTAAGACATGTAAAGACATGTAAAGAATTAGATTTCACTTATCTACCAGAAATCCATTGTAAAATGATAATTCCTTCTGCTGGATGTGGAAAATATCTCAATTGGAAATTTCTGCAGCAGCATTACTTTTTGGAAAAAAACATAAAACATTATGCCATTCTATATCTACACAAAGAGTTCTGCACATATTTTAGGAGGTATCAAATGTAACAGTGATGATGCCCATGAAGAAAGGTTGAGATAAAGGCCAACAAACAAACCTTGGCTTTTTTAATTGTTGTCTGGATATCAATAAAGGTCTGGTTATCTGGAATAGTGTCTCCTACACCAATACTGTGACCCTCAAGTAAGAGCCAATTATTGACCACAGTCTGAATGTTACCATACAGCAGACCAGCTGTCTCGAATCCCAGTTCCATATACACCACATGAGCTAAAGCTCCGCTGGAAGCTCCAAGGGTTTTCTTACACAAGATACCACAGATTAGATCACCATCTTCTATCAAAACCTGCAAATAAATCATTTGATTAACATCATTATAATACTAAATGATTGTAAATAGCATCAAATGTCATAAAAGATTTACTCTTTAGTAAATATTCTGTTTTCAAAGTTCATCTAACATCAAATGCATGACTCCATTATGCAGCATTGTCTAAAAAAGTTACCATTAATTTACTCGTTCTGGTAATTTTAATAATTTAAATTTAAATTAATTTTATTAAAGTGTTCTGAAATTTAGGCCTAAAACTGGCAACTATTTAGTCAGATCAGTTATACAGGTTTTTTGTAAGTTCTTATGGAAAATCTGAAATTTGAAATCCCGGCCATTTGAAATTTTTGTCAAAATTTTTTGATATTTTTAAAACTCTCTTGGAAGAAAAAAGTAATTGTTTCTTTAAGATAAACCAAGGTGAATATTGTCATATCAATTGCAACAAAAAAAAAGATCCATCAATTAAGTGAGATATTAAGGGTCCTTCTAAAGAACTTTAGTCACAAAACTATTAAACATGTTATCATTGTATTAGGTGGCAATCAAATTGTGTGAGTTTATAAACATCAATCTTAACATGCTTTCATCTTTTTTTGATTTTTACTTCACATGTTGCTTTGTGTTTACCCTGGAAATTGCCAATTAGGGCAACGATAGCCAAGTTATCACAGCTTCTATATTCGAATCCCACTTGGACAGATCCTTGTGAAAGAATGTTTGTCAGTTTGCTTGCTGAAGGTCAGTGGTTTTCTCTGGGCACTCTGGTTGCCTCCACTATCCCTGAACTCACTTCTTTGATAAAGAGGAAATAATGTTGACTTGAGTGTAAAACATCATTAATGAAATCCAACCCATTGTCAAGTATTTTTTAATCCAATGAACAAATTACAAGATTAACAAATTCATCATCATCACCACCACCACCACCATCATCATCACCACCACCACCACCATCATCATCATCATCACCACCACCATCATCATCATCACCACCACCACCACCACCATCATCATCACTACCACCATCATCATCATCTTACCTTAGTATCTCCAGGTGAAATCCATTTGTATGGTCCCTTATCTTCTTCATCAGGATGTGTGCTGTGTGTACGTATACAGTTAACTCTTCCAGGTATAATTAACGAGAAGATCTGTTTACCTGTCCACAGTGGCTTAGGTTTTAATATGGCTGGCTGTGGCATGCGGCCATCCCAGCTAGGTAAGAACAGTAACAGGTTCATTACCTGTCCCTGAAAATATGATCAAACATGGGTAAACATAAAAACTAGTCAAACCTGTCTATAAAGGCTACTCGTGGGAATCAGTAGAAGTGGCCTTTATGGACAGGTGGCATTTAAATACAAGTTCAAACAATATAAATAAAGAGCAACTAGGATAGAATTTTATTGGCCTTTATAAGCAGGTGGCCCTTACAGAAAGATAGTCTTTAAGGCAGACTTGACTGTAATTGCAACTTCAGTAAAAACCCATATGATCTGGTAAAACCCTTTAACCGAAGAAAATGTCCGTTACATTCTTCAGGAAATTTCATAAGGTCTTAGATTTAATCTAATCTTAAATGATGACAAAGGAAATGTTTCTAATTATGGTCAATTTATCAATTGTTTGGCCCATCAGAAAAAAATTAGAGTGTTTAACATAGATTTTTCATCAAAATCAAATCAAAGCTTCATCATTTGGGCTGTTAAAAACAAATTAATACAGCTTAATAAAAACAAAGTATACTGGTGCTCATCTCATTAAATAAAAGGGAAGTAACTCTGTCAATCTACAATTTGCAACTTTGCTTACATAAATCCAAACCACACATTCCTTTACCAATATTCTAATTATATTAAAAACTATAATTCTGTATTTGTGCCTGAAGACTTCAGGCCAAAAAAGCAAGATCTAAAAAAAAAAATTTCAAAAATACAACTCATATAGGTGACCAATCAGTATTGTACAAATTATCATGTGATGCACTAATTTATTTTAAGTCTTATATATACATACCCTGTCTAGAAACACATCTCTTTTTGTCATTTTCCTGACAGCTGTCAATGTGTCTTGTACAATACCCATGACAGGTCTGTTGGCCTGTGGGGTGATAATCATCTTTGGTACCAGAGCCAAGTTAGATATCTCGGCTTTCGTCTCCAATGACTGTGGTAAATGAAGATTCATTTCATCTCCATCAAAATCAGCATTGTATGGGGTGGTTACACTGAAAACATAGAACAAAAAATATTTGTAATTATCTGTAGAGTTCTTCCTTGAAAGCTTTGATCGAATACCATGAGTAGAGTAATGTATGATGTTTTCATCCCAGGTAAGAGTGTCTTATTTATATTAAGCAAATTAGTTCAGCGACAATAAAGGGAATTGAACGGAAGTGTCAGGTGTAATCACCAACCTTCAGCAAACAACAGATATTTTGAGATAGTTAAAACCAATATCAATATGTAACAAATTAATTAAAACATATTTTCACATAAAACGTGTCTATTTCTTTCATCAAGAAGTGTCATAACAACTCAACTGTAATTTACGCTCCAGGAGACTCTTTTCACCTTTATATAGATGGTTTTTTTTAAATGGTGGGAAGGAAACCCTATAAACTGTAGAAAACCACCAACCTTCAGTAAGCAAAATGTCAAATTTCTTTTAACTAAATCTACACAAGTGGGAATTGAGCAAAGATGGTAAAGACAGATGGAAAAGGAGATGTACTAGTTAGTTACAACCAACTAGAAACATAAAAGAGTTGTAACAAGGACAAAAAACTTTATCCCCAACCTTATGTGACAGCCTTTGAGTCAAGTACAACTATTCATACCTAAGATTCATTCTGAATGTGGACCAAGGTAAAACTTTAACTCTGTGACACATCATACTCATCTTGTGTAGTGTAGGCTGCCTGTTAAACACAATGTAATCATTATCTTGCATGTGTCGTTCCACCTGTCAATATAAAATATTAGAATTTGTATAATGTTACAGGGGATTTAGATTGAATTACTTGTTTTACTGGAAAAATATGCTCATGATAACTATAAAAGGATATAAAACCTTGATTTTTTTAAATAGCATTTTTTTAAAGTTTCAGGAAAAGTTAATTTGAAGTACAAGTATTTGTTTTACTTGTCAAAATTGGAAAAAATATGCTCATGATAATTAAAGAAGAATAAAATGAAACACCATAATCTGTCAGGGGAGAAAACTCTTGAAATGTCTCCAAAACTGCAAAGTCCTTTTGGGACAAGCATAGTCATTATTGACTATACACAGATTCAAAATAATGCTAAAACATCAATAAGAACTAAATCTACAAAACTTCAGACAGAAGCATTCAGTTATATGTTCAACAATATATATATATATAACACAACTCTAAATAAAGCATTTTAATAAACAAAATTTTATCATTGCAAACAGAGGTTTTTGCCATGTCAGATTGAACTAAAACATTTCTCTCATACTCATTTAAAAAAACAACAAAATCAATTCTTGCAGAAAAATTTCTTAATTTATCAACAAGTATTCAGAAACTATGACCAAAAGTTGATCAAATTTTTATGAGTTCTAACATGGTACTGTTGATCCAGGCTTTAGCATTGAATTTTTTATAGTTTTTAGATTTAGGCTATTCATCTACAGTTCCAACATGTAATTTTTTTAAATGTTAACTTTATACAGTAGACAAATGATAACATAAACAAAACTTGCTTATATATCATAAAAACTTTATCAAAAACTTTGACAAAAAGTCCAATGCTAAAATCTAAAACCAATGGACTTCAATTTATTCATGTCTTGCTGTAATTAAAACTCGACTTTTTCCATACCTTGTAACCAATTTGTAAATGTAAATCACTGGCTTTCTGATGGAACCTCAGATCTATTCTTTCACCATTGTCTCTGACAACATATTTAGCACCAGGGTACTGGTTAGCTCCCCTTTGTACTAGCTCATGCATTCTGTAGTTTAAAAAATGCAGTGAATAAATAAAATATAGTGATATGAAATATCTATTTTTAAAATGTATTAAAGGAAGAAATGTTTTACATGTTCATATTTAACATTCAAACATAAGTTAAATAATGTTTTTAATTCTCTGAAACTTAAGCTTCCTGTATTAAAACAATGACACGGAATATCGAGATACCATTAGACACAATTGCAGGTTGATCTAGCCTGATTAAAACAAACTTCAAACAAAGCAATAAGCACACTCTAATGAGCTAATTGCTTTCTAGAATTTCTCATCATAGTCCAAAAATAATGAGAAGACAAGCCTGCAAATAATTCATTATATCATAAAAAAATTTTTCAATAATGAATAATGATGTTGAACAAAACATCGGCTTTTATTGACCTTTAAACAGCTAAGGCTTAGATAACACTTTTCATCTTCAAGATAAATAGTCAGTTAATGTTTTTATTTCTTAATATAGATCCACACATTTTTAGGCCAGAGACTGTTCACAATAATGCAGTTAGGCATGACCTCTTAAAAAATATTTTTGAGAGAAAAGTTACCCATTATAGAGACTGCTCATGAACATGAATTTCACATATGTTATGTTTTAATTTGCAGACAAGGCACAGTAAGTTTATTTCAGAAAAAAAAAACATTAGAAAAATGTGATTATACCAAGTGTAGCTTAAACTTAATCAAATCCACATATTCTAACTTTATTATCATTAAGAACAATATATTATTAATTTTAATAATTGTTGATTGATTGATTGATTCAATGGGGTTTTACGTCCCAGTCAAGAATATTTCACTTACATCAAGACGTTTTAAGCTATACATGAAGTGGCAGGAATTTTTACCCTTGCAGTGTGCTTAGGGCAATGTGCAGGGATGGTTAACACCTGAAGTGACACCAGCCATTGGTCTCATCTGAAGTACCCAGCGGCTTTCATTTCTAAATGCTGAGAGCTTGGCGAAAGAACAATCACTATCTATTTTCAAGTCTTGGTCAGACCTGGCAAGGTTAGAAACCCCGGACCTCCCATATATGAAGCAAGCACTTTATCAACTAAGCTAGCGTAGTGGTTTTAATAACTGTGCAACATATTCTGTTTAACAAGAAATGAATAAGAAGCAAAAAATTGCATGACTATTTAATCTAAAGTACTGTTTGTTCAAATACAAACCTGTCTATGTTGAATGGTGTTACTATTTCTGGAAATGTCATGTTCTGTGCTATAGTTCTAGGAACCCCAACTTGATCAATCCTGAGATTAGGATCTGGTGTGATGACAGTACGTGCAGAGAAATCTACACGCTTTCCCATCAAATTTCCTCTTACTCTGCCTTCTTTACCCTTTAATCTTTGTTTTACTGATTTCAATGGACGACCAGATTTTTGTACAGCCTAAATGATAGAAATTATACATTGATACAAACATATAATACATTTAAACAAATGGATGAAGACTCCTTTCATTTTAAATATTTAAATATAAATTTTGAATTTGAGTTTACTACCTTGTCACAATCAATAGGTTTTGCAGCCCCAAGCTTGATGGCAAGATATCATAAAAATTTGAATAGTTAAATATCACTGAAAACAAAAATGATAGTGAAGACCACAGGGGCACTAAAACAGTTGTAGTGGAGTGGAGTAAATACCAAAGATTGAGGCATTCAGTTCTGAAATGGTGGAGGAAACTGGAGTGTCCAGAAAAAATAAAATAAATAAATAGATCATTGCAATACAAATAGACAAAATGTCTCTCATTAGGAACTGCTCCTATTGTCCTACTTGGATTTGAATCTACATGATAAAAGGGAATGGTATGTTTCCAGGCTATTCAGACCACAAGGCCACCAAAACTCCTAAAAAGTTCTAGTGCTACATTTCTTTTCTGTGCATCTCAATAACTCAAGGTTATCAATCTATCAAAATTGGGCTCATTCCAGATATCCCAAAAAGAGTTTTTCACTCGAAATTGATAATTTTAACTCAGTTGAATCACCTTATCTAGAAAAAAAATTGACTTATCAGAAGACAAGACAAACAGAATGAATGGTATGAATGACAATCTAATTATAAGGGATGGTGGTGGTGGTGGAGGTAGTGGCAGTGGTTGTGTTTGTACATTTTGTAAGTTATTTTGTTATTATTCCATTATGATTATCTCCTTGACAAATATCAATATATCAATTGTGTATGAATTTGTTAAGTTCAAAACAAAAATCTTTATATTTACAGAAGAAATTTTTCAAAGAGGTATTTTTCACACCCGATTTTTCTACGAGGATGATGACACCATTTTCCCCAAGTTTCTCAGTACCAAAAAGGTGTGTGACAGCACTTCAACTATTTATTAATCCATGTGTAAATAAACTGGACAAATGTAACTTACTTTTGGTAAACCTGGCAATTCATTGTCTGTGAGTGTAGCTACGTGGAACTGTAACATTTTTGTATCTTCAGCGATAATGTGTGCCGCAGCACCATTTTGTTCGTTTCGTCGCAACTGGTTATTAGCTTTGACAATATCAGCCAATTTATGAGTCAGATCATCCTATAAAACAAAATAACAAACTTTTAATGTAAAAGAATGTGACAATGCATCAAAATAATTCCATGTTCTGTAAGCAGAGAACAATAATTTTTATGACAAATTTCAGTTCTGATCAGCAAAAAACTGGAAATAATATACGAGATATATAACAAATATTATAAACCAATATATTTTGTGCTAAGTTAACAATGTTTAAAAGACTTTATCCAAGTAAGCAAGGTATGACATAATTATGATTAAGTAAAACTATCAAGAGTTATGTCCCCTTGAATTTTACATTAACAGTCACAAATCTGTTCTATTTTCTTACTATCCATGTTGAAACGGTTAATAACTTCTACTATTCTAGTCTTCCAGATAAAATACTTAATAAGTTAATGGAGTTTAAATGTGTATTTGAATACTGAAAAACCAGTATCTATATTTTTAGCAAGCACATTATCATCTATAAAACTTACATGTTTTTGAGAATGTAATCTCAAAATGGACACAAAAATGCATTGTTTTAAATGCTGATTAATACCTGATTTCTAGCGGATCCAAACATGACAACAGCTGGACGAACAGGAAGTGGAGGCACAGGCATGACTGTCACAACCATCCAATCTGGACGAGCATGTTTAGGATCCATACCCAGAATAATACATTCTTCATCAGAAATTCTCTTAAATATTTCATGAACTCTCTCAGCGGTCAGAGCAATTTTCTTTTCTTGTGATTCTTCATTAGTATGTTTCCATTCTGCAGTTAAATCTAGACCCTGTCTTCTGATCTGTGGCTGGTAACGCCCACATCCACCATGGCCCTATAAACAATATTCAAGACTAATTATGTTATCAAACACATAATGAAAACAGTGTTTTCTCAAAACTCAATCCCAAAACTTGAAAAAAAAAAAATCAGGGCTTTAATAAATTTGAACTTGAAAGCCATTAGACCATTCCTCAACTGATCTACTGATATGTTTGTTTCATGTTGGAAAATCCTGCAAAAATTCTAATTTTGAGCAGTAATTTTTTATGATGCCATTATTTTTTTTCTTTTTTTTTTTTGGCATAAATCTTTAAACATTACTGGACTTGTGGGAAACATACATGCAGATGCTGCAACTTTTTAAAACACTGATCAAGTGGCATTATGGTTTTTCCAAACAATAAACCATTCAATACTGACTGACATGCATTATTAATTCTGTCATGCAAAAACATTGTGAAAATTTCACTACAAGATAACAGAGTAATACAGATGTTTCGGGGCTCTCACTGGGCTAGATTTGGGGCTGAAATTGGCTATTCTGAATGCAAAAAAGACTTGTTGTGATATCATAATGATTTGTTAACATTCATACATAAAACATTTGTTCAGAAAGATAGTTATTATATAAAGTTGTCTTTAATAGAATAGAATAGAATATAATATAATATAATAAATATAATATAATATAATATAATATAATATAATATAATATAATATAATATAATATAATAATATAATATAATACATGTATAATATAATATAATATAATATAATAATATAATATAATATAATATAATATAATATAATATAATATAATATAATATAATTAATATAATAAAAATAATATAATATAATAATATAATATAATATAATATAATATAATAATATAATAATAATAATAATATAATATAATATAATATAATAAATATAATATAATATAATATAATATAATATAATATAATATAATATAATATAATATAATATAATATAATAATATAACATAACATAATATAGTTATTAAAGCAATTATTAAATAGTTTTTAAACTCTATTTGATTTGTCCCAAAATCAGACAAAATGACACCAATTTTCCCAATTCCAAGGGCCCCGGCACCATTCCCAAAAAGAACTGTGAGAGCTCTGTGTTTTGTCTTTGTGTACCTTTTTGACCTCCCCCTCTTCATCCTCCTTCTGTCTATCAAACTTTGTATCCATCTCATCACCGCCCTCACAAACTTTCCTCCCCTTACATAAATCATAAATATGTGCCATTCTTTTACCAGGGTAACCTTTTGAACGCTGAAGAATGTCTTTAACTTTAGGGGAATCCTGAAATACAAAACACATATACAAATAAAACAATTACGGGTATCAAACATGAAGAAAAAAAAGTTCAAATAAAAATTAATTTACCAAAGGAATTCCTGTGTCACACTTAAAGAGTAGTTCATGAGTTTAATCCCCTTGCTTAAACATTAATATAACTCAGGACTTCAAATGAATACATGTCTGAAGAAAAAAAAATTAAAATTGTAAATCAAACATCTGTTTTGTCTCCACTTGTCAATGTCTAGCATAGTAATTATGTGGTGTTGTTTTGTCACCTCCATTCTGAGACAGTGCAAATTTATGAATCAATTTTTTTTCAATCCTGTTTTCTATAAATGTACATGTAAATAGTACAAGTAAGATAGTTATAAAGAACTAAAAGCTGATAAAGATTCATAATTAAACAGAAATTGCTACAAAAGATCAAGAATGAAAGTTTAAGGCCATAGTGCTAGATCTTGGCAATGCCAATTTAGATTTTTTAAAAAAAAGTTTTGGCAACTAAAATAAGACTCTTGCAATTTTTTTAGAGGCATGAAAGTCTGTGTAAATCTAGTTAAGAGACAAAAATAAAGAGGATTTTGGCAAACTGGCAATAAAACATTTAAAGCCAGAGCTAACCCTGATCAATAATGCTCTAGAAAAGAGTTGTGATCACAACTCTTGCTTTAAAAAGACTTTTATTTATGAGTATGGCTATGTACTTAGGAATTACAAAAACAACAGCAATGATTTTGCCATGGCTGTTAAAAACTACCTTCTACTTTCCAGATTGGGAAAATTTGGACCTATTCTATATGCTCAGAATTTTGGAAGTTCATTGTGGCAATATCCGACATTTTTTGTCTGCCATAACAGTTTTACACCACTTGAATTAAAAAAATATTTGATTGTGTGTCACTTGGCTTTTTGGGAAATTTTAGTGGTCAAATTGGGAAATTTTAGTGTGATTTCTCCAAAGGAAACTACCTTTATTCAGTTGTAATTTTAGGCAAATAAAACCCATGAATAGTATAAAATTTTAAATGACCATTTTATTGTACACTTCACATTTCTTGTTCTATTATGAGAATACTTTTAGTACTGTCAGTGAGGAAGAATATAAAACAAAATATTGGTAAACTATACAAGTTTAAAAACATTTTAGTAATTATCGTCAAAATCAAAGCCATCTGCTAAAGCCTAAATAACACTTACTGTGTCTATCAAAATTTTAGAACAATAGAAACAAACACATCTCAACACTTTGATCGTCTTTGTTAAAAATCCAATATGAAACACTGGTTTTGCCAATTCAATATGTCCAAAATGTCCTGGACATTCTGACATTTGTCCTGCACAAGTCTGACACCTTGACTGTCTGTCTATCACACCCTGTCGTGGATCCATCAATCCACCCAATTTTGGGCGTCCACCTTCTGTTGTTTCTGAATATTTTATTCCACCCTCTGTAACAGACATCCTTCTCTGCAAGAACAAAATAAAAGCATCATGTAAAATGTTTTCATATCAGCCTACATGCATTATTATATGGTAAAATTCATACCAGACCCGTGCTTCAACTCATAAGCCTATACAGTGTGTTCTTCAGCAAGACATTCAATTTTGAATTGCTCCTCCAACCAAGTTCATATAAGAATTGACACCAACAATGCTGGGATTTTCTAGTAATAGACCAGAATTCCATTCTTTAGGGTCTAGTAATGAAACGACTTAGATACATGGTATATAGTATGTACTACTTAGGACTTAAGATTAGATTGGATTAATGGAGTTTTACACCTCAGTCAAAATTCTCTCACTCATATTAAGGCAGTTAGTTCTGGGGTGGTGAAGGAAGCGGATGGGCCTAGAGAAAACCAAGCAAGCAAACTTAAAAACTTTCCCACACAAGGATCTGCCCAAGCCGGATTCAAACCTAGGCACTGTGATCTGTAAGCACACTTTAGACCACTCGGCCAAGGACCCTACAGGTCAAGAAACCTCACAATCATCTAACCTATTGAGATGAAATGGTGAATCTCTCACTTTACAAATGGGTGACCCAGGTTCATTCCATATGTCAGGGTAAGGAAATATTTAAATTTACTTCATTTACTTAACAGTTTTATTGTTTCAAGGAAACCAATGATACCTATATGCTCAGGACAGACCAACTGTTATATTTCATGACCAGAACTGAATATGAACCATTGTTTACTTATTCATCCTAAGCAATATTTCTCTTATAAACAGTAGCTTTTAAATACAGTAATGTGCTTTTTAATGTCCCAAAATGCAGTTAAAAGGCGAGGCATTATGTAATTTTTTTTACTGAACTTGGACTGTAATGTTGTTTCAATTTCAAATGGAACAAAATTTGTTCAACTGACAAGTTGTCTAAATAAAGTTTTACAAGGAGTAACCCCCCCCCCCTTCTTTTGGTTGTTATTGCTGACAAATGATTTTTTTTACACACGTTATGTTTTGACAATATTGAGACCCATGTTAAATGTAAATTTTAGGTTTTTGTCCGTTTAGAATACAATATAAATTAAACGTACTATTTCGTCGGGACTGAGAATACCGAACTGTATCCTTTTCACATCCCTCAGCGGTGCGTTGGAATCACCTGTGTACGCCATTTTGGCTGGTCAGCTTTTACGCAACACTTGCTATATGTGATTAAACAACGACTTTGTGTCGATCACAAATATATCTAATTTAGACAATCATAACATTAGCATGCGGAAAATTTAGATTCAATTTCCATTTAAGAAGAAATGATATAAATCTTCTAATTCCTTTTACGGTGAGGACCTACTAAGCCCATCGATGGGCCAATGGCGCTTGAAATTTTCGGCTGTATATTTATACAGTTTTTATGTACGGGGTTCACACATAAAAAAACACGGAAATCGTAGTTTATTGAACGCTTGCATCACCTTCGTTTACGAGTGAGAGTTCGAGCTCGCGCTTCAACAACTGGTAAGATTTTTATTAATCTTCCATGTATATAGTTTTTCCCCAAAAAACCTGGTGATTTTTTTCGCCAAATAAATTACTTATTCACTTAGACATGGTATACTAGTATATAACAAACTCAGATAGAGCTTCTGTTCTTTATGTTATATGTGTTGAATTAGATCTAAATTGATTTTTCTTATTTTATTTTGATGGTAGGTTTTAATAAACTTGTATTATTTATTTAAATACTATATATATATATATATATGAATACATAAGTTATCATTAACAAGAAGCTACAAAACTATAAAACAATCGGTCTTGACTTGTCCTATGTCTCAATGGGTTATAGAATGCGATCGCTGAAGCCTTCAACTAAGACTATTTTGTAATCAAAGAAAAAGAGAGGTTTCGGAAAAAAAAAGGGGGGGGGGAATGAAAAAAAAAAATCGACCAAAGTCATAATCATACCTGTCTTGATTTGAGATTTCCATCTTATTGGGATTATTGAACTTGTATGTGGCATAAAATGCTATCCACCTTAAATTACTAAATTATATATTTGCATCAGTTGAAGCATTTTTTTTTTTTTTTTTTACAAAGGACTGGATTGGATTAACGATGTTTTACGCCCCAGTCAAGATTCTTGTTCTCATATCGATGCGGTCAGTTCTAGAATTGAGGAGAAAACTGGAGTACCCGGAGAAAACCACCGACCATCGACAAGGAAACAAACAATGATTCTCACATTAAGATTTGCCCGATCTTATAGGATCACGGTAAGGGCTGCCGCTTTAGACCACTCATCCACTAAGGCCCCTCAGTTTTATAAAGGATTACATGAAATAAAGATCACATGTTTTAAATGTTTGCTAAATAAACCTTATTTAAATATACTGCTGACAAGATAGAAATCGGTGTTTAATAGAAGCAACTGCAACATTGTGACATACAGCAGGCAAAAAATGGAGTCCGGTACCTGAGATAAGAGATAGGGAATCAGTGACCAGCTATAGGTCACCTATAATGATGTATTCGAATCAAATCCGTTTGAATTTATAACTGAATTTATTTTGGAAAATATTGGAAATTTAACTGAATAAATATAAATTCTAAACGATTTCTTTGTAGATCAAAGATATTAAATAAGTATTATGTTTTATTAGCGACATGTTTTTATCATGCAGCGACATTGAACACGTTCCCTGGTGTTTCTGCGATTTCTCTCTCTCTCTCTCTCTCTCTCTCTCTCTCTCTCTCTCTCTCTCTCTCTCTCTCTTTTCTTCTTCTTCTTCTTCTTCTTCTTCTTCTTCTTCTTTTTTTTTGAAATATATATTATGAATATTAAACAAATTAAATGTCGGCAATATAACGGCCATTGACGTTGGAACCAGCAACGTTTAAATCATTAAAACTGTCACTGACGCAATAACTGATTATTCCTCTTAGTTGCGAAACATTTAAAACGGTTTGAATATCGCTAATTATAAGTAATTAAAATTTTGATGAAGATCAACGATTTTTTTATTATAACTTTTTTTTTCAAATTTGGACCATTTCAAATATTTTTCTGATGGAGTATGAAGGACAGAGAAATTATTTTGTCTTCAAATATTTTCAAATTCCAATCAAATAAAAACTAGACAAATTTTGTATAATTTAATAATAATAACAATTATAATAAAAACCATTTTTTATTTATTTATTTATTTATTTATTTATTTATTTATTTATTTATTTATTTATTTATTGTGGAAAAAAATACTCGGGTTATGATTTGTTAAACTGGCTTATCTACCTTTGGTCGCAACAAGTGCGTGCGCATAAACTCATTGGATTGGTTTTGGTGGACTACACTTGACAGTTGAAATAATTTATGACATAAAATCAGTTTTATGGAAATGAGCGTGAAAATGAAAGGGGACAGGTAAGCTCTTTCATTTATTACACAATCTTTAAATGCTAACATGGCTGTCATTGAAAAATACAGTTTATCTGTGGAATGACAGCTAATGAGAAAATTGAGGGGGGGGGTGTGTGTGATAGGGTACATACAGTAAATACTGACTGCAAAAACTAACAAATGGAAAACCAGACACAAACGTCTTTGGAATTAACAAATGGGTGTTGGACTTACCACAAAGAACAAGTTTTGTGTTCGATACACCCCCATAAACTTGTGCTTCTTTTTTAAAATGGTGTAGGGGTCTCTTTCAACATTTTTTAAATGGCCGGGGCCTGATATGCATTGTAATGACTGAAATTGTGAAAATGAAAAATACTGTTGCATTGTTACAAAACTCTAAAACACAGATGACAGTTGGATATCATGCTTTATTACAGTGCTGTTTTAAAATGACAAGGTTCTGTCTTTAAGTTTCAGAAATTTGTCTGGAGCATTTTGCGGCTAAGTGTCATATTTACACTTTAGGCCCCTCACTGAGTACTCTCATGATGTGGTCAACAGAATCTTGATTAAGGCTTGTTCTTAGTTTTGTCACAATTGAGTTCATCAAGGAAAAAATCCTCTCTACGTAAGCTGTTGAGCTAGTGATTAAAGCAGCTAGTGTAATCAATTGTTACATGATAGGATTATTACTCTGTAGAATTTCATCACTGGCAATAGACTTCAGGAGGAAAAGTGAGTCTTTAAGCTCCTCATTATTTGCTCTTTGCCTGTAGAGATGTTCCAATATCAGTTTGACTGCCAGACTCACCAACTAGTAAGGCATGATGGAGATCTATGCTAGACAGTTTGCCATGTTCTGACTTTTTGTTTACCATTGTCCGATAATGCTTGGTGATTAAACAGTATATCAATTTTTTGCACTTTACCGATGTCTTTATTTGGTAATACTGCATGTTTCTCAACATTTTTTGCTACTTTCACTTTTGCTATTGACCAGGAATCCTGCTTATTAGAGAAAGACTGTACAATCAGGGATTTTTCTGGCCATTTTGGGAAAGGGACCTTGGGATGAAATTGGGAAAATCATTGACAGCACATCAAATATTTTGCCTGGAATATTTACTATTTTGATACATACTGGTAGTCACTCATTTGTACCAATCACTCAGACATTAACACAATATCTTCATAGACTGGCTTCAATACAAACATCTGAGAAAGTTGTTTCATGAGTTGCTCCCATTCTACCAGATCCTCATTGAGTATAAATCAAAATGTGCATAAATACAGGTTATTATAAAGATATACAAGCTACACCAAAAATATAGTTTTTTCACTTTTTCTTAAGTTTCTCAAAGCAGGATCATTTGGGAATTTTTACCCACAAAATTGAGAAAAATGTATGCTTTTTGGCATTGGGAATGGGTCCCTTTACCGGACCCCGTGAGTGGCCAGAAAAATCCCTGACAATATATGGTTGGATTGGGTGACTAGGGATCTGTACATGTCTTCTTCTTTTCGTAGATCCTTCATTTTCTCTGCATGTAACACCACACAATAACACCAAACATGCTTATTTGTTTTGTTTCCAGATTGATATTAGACATATACTGTCAAATTTATAGCTTTTTCAAAATTATGAAAATTAGCTTTATTGTTGTGAAAAAATGATTTTGAATTGTGAATGTGGTGGAATATTGGCCCCAAAAATGCCTAGGTGAGGCCCCTATGGTGGTTAAAAGAATCATACACTGCTTGTTACCATAAGGAAGTTAAATCAGATATCCAGTTTCTGCATATTTCTGATTTTTATGCACCAGATTAGAAATTGGTCCCCTTTGACTTTAACACAATTTATGCCTGATAGCTGTTTGAAGGTTCAGAACAATTTCTATATTTATGCCCCCTTCAAAGAAGGGAGGGCATATTGCTTTGCTGCTGTCTGTCGGTCGGTCGGTCAGTCTGTGTGTCCACCAACAGTTTCCGTTATTGTCTTCGCAGAGGTTGCTTATATTGAAATGAAATTCGGTATACATATATTTGGACTTAGAAAAATTCCAATTATTTGCAGTTTCTGTTCATTTTCTTTGCAGAGGTTGCACATACTGAAATGAAATTTGGTATACAGATTTATTATAAAAATATCTAGGTCAAGTTCTGTATTGGGTATGAATGAGCAATTTTTGACACAGTTATCCCCCTTGACTTAGAAAAATTCCAATTATTTGCAGTTTCCGTTCATTATCTCTACAAAGGTTGATCAAATTCATTACTGATATAACAAATATAATCAGGTTGGTTGAATATGGTTTTATTGATAATAATTTATAATTAAGAAGTACAGTCAAACCTGTCTGAATGTCTATATGTTTGTGCAACGTTTAATTCAAAATTTTTTAAGCTTAGACACACCATACTTGCATCTCAGATAGTACTGGTAGATGACCCCTATTGATTTTAAGTTGAAAAAAGTTCAATTTCATTTCCATGTACTCTGCCCAAAATGTATACTGCCTATAATAAAATCGTGTGCATCCTATAATGTCTGTCCAAGAAGGGGGGGGGGGATAAGTGTTTCACAAACATCTCTTCTTAAAATTAAACTCAGTATTTTCCTTTACTAACTGGTATCAGAAGGGGTGCCACTTTTTTTTGCTTTGTTTGAAAATATTAGTTGTTCTGTATAATAGTTAATAACCATGATTGATTGATGAATGATTTGTCTTTCAAATATTTATACATCTCAAGATGTCATAGCTTCTGGTTTGAGAATTTGGATCAGTTTCTTCGGTGTTGATGTTTGCCAACCTCCACTTCCATTTTCAAAAAATGACCTTTCAAACATTTTGGAAGACAAATCATTCACATATCAATCAAAGTTAGTAATTTTTTCTACAGTTCCATTAATATTTTTAGTCTGAAGTAAGTCTTGAATTTGTTTTCATTGATATCTTAGCTTGATCATTACATCTCCAACTTCTAAAATATTACATGAATTTTTACTTATAAACTAGACTTTTATGCTTTGAATTTCACATTAACATATACATATAATTACTTTTAAATGCATCCATGTGTCTAAATGAATAAGTCAGTGTGTTTGATTCTTATAAATTTACAAATTTATATTGTAAGAACTGGATTTCCAACAGTGGTTTCAGTAGCAGAGTGGCCTAAAGCACACTTATGAATCATAGTATTTCTCATTGCCTAGGTTTGAATTCCACTCAAGCAAATACTAATGTGAGAAAATTGTTCAGTTTGATTGTCAAAATTTGGTGGTTTTTTCTCAAGTCACTCTGGTTTTCTCCACTATTCTGGAACTGACTGCCTCAACATAAGTGGAATACTCTTAACTGGGTCATTAAATACTATTATTCCACTCCAGATTTCCAACAAAACATTCACTTATGCTAGTGTTCCATCTAGAACAGAAGTATGTGGGGGCATCGCCTATATTTTGGAAAAATTGGTGTCATATTTTTGAAAATGGGATCAAAATAAACATTTATTGAGTGTTGATTGCATGTAGTTGATACAGGCCCAATTTGGCCCATAAACATTATTTCAAGGGGCCTTAATATTTATTTAGACGGCAATGGCACAAGGGCCCCTTCTAGATTAAATGCTGTAATGACTTTTCCACCATTTAAGAATACCATGCCTTAGTTATAGTGTTACACTACACAAAGTTTTTTTTTTTAATGATTTTTACATTTCTAAGAACATTGAACCCTTTATCTATGTAAAACAATCTGTCAGATAAGTAAAGGTAAACAAGTGTAGAGCATCCAGCTGACAGAAAGGTAAAACAAGCTTAGGGCATCCAGCTGACAGAAAGGTAAAACAAGCTTAGGGCATCCAGCTGACAGAAAGGTAAAACAAGCTTAGGGCATCCAGCTGACAGAGAGGTAAAACAAGCTTAGGGCATCCAGGTGACAGAAAGGTAAAACAAGCTTGGGGCATCCAGCTGACAGAAAGGTAAAACAAGCTTGGGGCATCCAGCTGACAGAAAGGTAAACAAGTGTAGAGCATCCAGCTGACAGAAAGGTAAACAAGTGTAGAGCATCCAGCTGACAGAAAGGTAAACAAGTGTAGAGCATCCAGCTGACAGAAAGGTAAACAAGTGTAGAGCATCCAGCTGACAGAAAGGTAAACAAGTGTAGAGCATCCAGCTGACAGAAAGGTAAACAAGTGTAGAGCATCCAGCTGACAGAAAGGTAAACAAGTGTAGAGCATCCAGCTGACAGAAAGGTAAACAAGTGTAGAGCATCCAGCTGACAGAAAGGTAAAACAAGTGTAGAGCATCCAGCTGACAGAAAGGTAAAACAAGCTTAGGGCATCCAGCTGACAGAAAGGTGAAACAAGTGTAGAGCATCCAGCTGACAGAAAGGTAAACAAGTGTAGAGCATCCAGCTGACAGAAAGGTAAACAAGTGTAGGGCATCCAGCTGACAGAAAGGTAAACAAGTGTAGAGCATCCAGCTGACAGAAAGGTAAACAAGCTTAGGGCATCCAGCTGACAGTAAGGTTAAACAAGCTTAGGGCATCCAGCTGACAGAAAGGTAAACAAGTGTAGAGCATCCAGCTGACAGAAAGGTAAACAAGTGTAGAGCATCCAGCTGACAGAAAGGTAAACAAGTGTAGAGCATCCAGCTGACAGAAAGGTAAACAAGTGTAGAGCATCCAGCTGACAGAAAGGTAAACAAGCTTAGGGCATCCAGCTGACAGAAAGGTTAAACAAGCTTAGGGCATCCAGCTGACAGAGAGGTAAAACAAGCTTAGGGCATCCAGGTGACAGAAAGGTAAAACAAGCTTGGGGCATCCAGCTGACAGAAAGGTAAAACAAGCTTGGGGCATCCAGCTGACAGAAAGGTAAACAAGTGTAGAGCATCCAGCTGACAGAAAGGTAAACAAGTGTAGAGCATCCAGCTGACAGAAAGGTAAACAAGTGTAGAGCATCCAGCTGACAGAAAGGTAAACAAGTGTAGAGCATCCAGCTGACAGAAAGGTAAACAAGTGTAGGGCATCCAGCTGACAGAAAGGTAAACAAGTGTAGGGCATCCAGCTGACAGAAAGGTAAACAAGTGTAGAGCATCCAGCTGACAGAAAGGTAAACAAGTGTAGAGCATCCAGCTGACAGAAAGGTAAACAAGCTTAGGGCATCCAGCTGACAGAAAGGTGAAACAAGCTTAGGGCATCCAGCTGACAGAAAGGTGAAACAAGTGTAGAGCATCCAGCTGACAGAAAGGTAAACAAGTGTAGGGCATCCAGCTGACAGAAAGGTAAACAAGTGTAGGGCATCCAGCTGACAGAAAGGTAAACAAGTGTAGAGCATCCAGCTGACAGAAAGGTAAACAAGCTTAGGGTATCCAGCTGACAGTAAGGTTAAACAAGCTTAGGGCATCCAGCTGACAGAAAGGTAAACAAGTGTAGAGCATCCAGCTGACAGAAAGGTAAACAAGTGTAGAGCATCCAGCTGACAGAAAGGTAAACAAGTGTAGAGCATCCAGCTGACAGAAAGGTAAACAAGTGTAGAGCATCCAGCTGACAGAAAGGTAAACAAGTGTAGAGCATCCAGCTGACAGAAAGGTAAACAAGTGTAGAGCATCCAGCTGACAGAAAGGTAAACAAGCTTAGGGCATCCAGCTGACAGAAAGGTTAAACAAGCTTAGGGCATCCAGCTGACAGAAAGGTAAACAAGTGTAGAGCATCCAGCTGACAGTAAGGTTAAACAAGCTTAGGACATCCAGCTGACAGAAAGGTTAAACAAGCTTAGGGCATCCAGCTGACAGAAAGGTAAACAAGTGTAGAAAATCCAGCTGACAGAAAGGTAAACAAGTGTAGAGCATCCAGCTGACAGAAAGGTAAACAAGTGTAGAGCATCCAGCTGACAGAAAGGTAAACAAGTGTAGAGCATCCAGCTGACAGAAAGGTAAAACAAGCTTAGGGCATCCAGCTGACAGAAAGGTAAAACAAGCTTGGGGCATCCAGCTGACAGAAAGGTAAAACAAGCTTGGGGCATCCAGCTGACAGAAAGGTAAAACAAGCTTAGGGCATCCAGCTGACAGAAAGGTAAAACAAGCTTAGGGCATCCAGCTGACAGAAAGGTAAATAAAGCTAAGGGCATTCAGCTGACAGAAAGGTAAAACAAGCTTAGGGCATCCAGCTGATAGAAAGGTAAAACAAGCTTAGGGCATCCAGCTGACAGAAAGGTAAAACAAGCTTGGGGCATCCAGCTGACAGAAAGGTAAAACAAGCTAAGGGCATCCAGCTGACAGAAAGGTAAAACAAGCTAAGGGCATCCAGCTGACAGAAAGGTAAAACAAGCTTAGGGCATCCAGCTGACAGAAAGGTAAAACAAGCTTGGGGCATCCAGCTGACAGAAAGGTAAAACAAGCTAAGGGCATCCAGCTGACAGAAAGGTAAAACAAGCTAAGGGCATCCAGCTGACAGAAAGGTAAAACAAGCTTAGGGCATCCAGCTGACAGAAAGGTAAAACAAGCTTGGGGCATCCAGCTGACAGATAATGTGATAAAGATCAATGGTTTGTTGTCTTGTTGTCTGATATGATAGATGATACCTATACTACAGGGGAAGTAATGGTCATTTGATAAAGTGTGGTTTAACACCCGTTCAGAGTGAAGGGGTTGTAGTAGCCAAGTGGTTTAGGCATAAGGCTTTAAACTCAAGATGTCTCTCTACTTTGGGTTTGACCTGCTGTTGGTTTTCTTTGTCAAAGGCCTTTACTGGTTGACTTGGTACCAGTGTAATAGACTTGGTGATCTGTGAAGTTTATCTCTTACATTAAAAATGAACATACTTTACAGGTCAAAATAAGTGTATACTAGTACAATACAAATCACAAACACTTGTACAATCACACATCAAAACTTATGTTAAGTTGAGTGAGTTGAGTTATGGTGTTTAACGTCCCAGTCAAGAATATTTAACCTATATTGAGACATCGTCAACTACAGGAAAAAGTGCAGAAATTTTGCCTGTGTGTTGTGCTGATGGCATTATATACAGCAGGGTTCTTTATCGTGTCATGCCTAACTTGTCACAGGACCTTGTTTATTTTAAGTTCCCATCCGAAAGATCCGTAACCTACATTTCGTAATGCCAAGTTCTTTGCAAACTTGGGTTAGACCCAGTTGGAGTTTGAACCCATGACCTCCCATTTACCGAGCAAGCACTCTACCAACTGAGCTACCTCATTTTTAGATTAATAAAAATGGTCTCATTATTTATGGCTGGAAAATTGCTAAATTGACGTAAAAATTACTTTCACCCAGCTAAACTCAAACTACCCATTTATTTTAAGAAGCAGTCCATATATCATGCCATACCTACAATTGAGGGTCTTATTGCCGGATTGGTCTTGTGTGGTGACTTAAAGATTACAGACCCCGGTTTCACAATCATTCCTTAACCAAGATTTTACTTAACTTAAATATGGCATATTTTGGGAATCTCCTTTTAAATTACAAGTACACATTTGTGATAAAACTAAATACAGTTGTTACAAGCTTATATTGGTCAAAATGACTCATTAAATTCCTGAATATCTAAACAATTAATTAATTTATTCAGATTTGAAATTGTCAAAATTTAACTTAAGGAATGATTGTGAAACTGGGACAAGGTCTTTACCTGCCAAGGTTTGAATCTCACTTTTGCAGATCCTAGTTTTTGGAAAGGTTGCTAAATGTTGATGGTTTTTTTTGGGTAATATTTTCCTCTACCATCACAAGGGATTTTATTAATTTTTAAAGTAGGACCATATTTTAAGCAAGTTGTTAGTAATTCATTGACACTGAGACATGCACCTGCAGTTGGGGAAAAATTTTTTAAACTAATTTAAATAAACTGAGGAGTTAAATTAACAGCTAAATTATAAAAGAGAACTGTTGCTGTTTCATTTGATTATAAACTTAAATTTTATGATTTTTCTAAGTGTTACCTACATGTATTTTAAAATTAGAATAATAAATTTGAATGTTCTAAAAAGTATGTACCATATGTATCATATCGACTTAACCCCCTTATCATTGTTTATATGTACAAGGAACTGAAAATGTTTAGGTGAAGTTTTTTAAACTTATGTATTATCTTAAACTATGAGTTTATCTAAAATCCATAATTTAGTGACAGTGGAGCTAGATACATTTGTACATATACATGTTTTTATAAGAACTTAAAAGAGTACTGAAAAAGATGGGAGGATTCGATTGATGGTCAAGGTTAGTTATTAATTAGAGTTTTTCAGACAAGACAATGGTCAAGGTCAGTTATTGATGAGAGTTTTTCAGACAAGACAATGGTCAAGGTCGGTAATTGATAAGAGTTTTTCAGACAAGACAATAGTCAAGGTCAGTTATTGATAGAGTTATTCAGACAAGCTGGTGGTCAAGGTCAGTTATTGATAGAGTTTTTCAGATGAGACAATGGTCAAGGTCAGTTATTGATAGAGTTTTTCAGACAAGACAATGGTCAAGGTTAATTATTAATGAGAGTTTATTTAGATGAGACAATGGTCAAGGTCAGTTATTGATATAGTTTTTCAGACAAGACAATGGTCAAGGTTTATTATTAATGAGAGTTTTTTTTAGATGAGACAATGGTCAAGGTCAGTTATTGATAGAGTTTTTCAGACCAAACAGTTTTATAATCTGTTGATCTCTTGTTTAAATTGTATACATGCATGGAAGAGTATATCAAATATCATTTTGTATGAAATATATATACATGTATATGTATGACAACACTGTATGCATATCTGTGCAATTTATAATAAGTTATTTTTATCCATATCACAATCTGGGATAAATTAGTATGTAAACATAAAGTTTAGACATTATGTAATTATATAAATATTATAAATAATTGTACAAATGTACTTGTTCACCTGTATAATTAGTTGCTTATCAGACCTGTGAACATTTACTCTGATATATGCATTATGTTATATCTTTTTCTTGGGAAGGGGGGGGGGGGAGGAGGGTATCGTTTGGTTTAAATGAGAAATAACTCAACCTTTGTTACTTCGTCTCATAGGCCATTTCTCCAGCCTAAGATATTTCTGTAAATATTCTGTCAATCTTCCATTGTTGTGGTAGACATTGTCTCCTTAATTTTGTTTGAGTCATTTTGATGAAAAAAAAAACTTATCAGCAATGTTTTATACTTTGTCTCATAGTCTGGCAGGGGCCCTTGTTGGCCGAGTTGTCTGAAGTGCACATTTACAGATTACAGTGCCTCCTACTGCCTAGGTTTCAGTCCCACTTCTCAGTTCACTTGGTAAATGTCAGTGGTTTTCTCTGAGCATCCCAGTTTCCTCCACCATCCCAGAACTGTCCGCCTCAATATAAGTGATAAAATCATAACTTGGTTGTATAACACCATTCACAGACCTGCCAACCCTTAGGATTTTTCCGTAGTTCTTACTGAAAATTGCTGAAAATTTTTAATTCTTAAGATTGTACGGATATGGCATGTTTTCTTCCGATTTTTATCTTTTCTGGATATTCTCTTTCATTTTCTTTACGTTTCCAAACCATGTTTTAGAAAACTGTCCTGGAAATGCTTTTAAGGCATGCAGATTACAATAAAGCATTAAAAAGGTAGCCACTGTCGTTATGCAAATTCGGAAGAGCGTTTGATAGTAAAGCATTTCAAAGACACTCTGAAGTGTAATTCTGTAATAATCAAGCATCTGTGTGATTTTAAAGTTTCTCGCGGTAACTGTCATATCTCAAAAATGAGCAAACGCAAAGCAGATCTGGGGGATTATGGAGAAAACTGACTTTTGTAAAATCTTACTAAAAAATTTCCTTGATCTTACTGAATAGTTGTTCAGGGGGTTGGCAGGTCTGCATTCATCCAATCCAATCATAGTCTGGCAGCTATCGATGTTGAGGTGAGTAACGATGTAAAACATCCCAGTCAACAATATTTCACTTATATCGAGGCATCACCAGCAATTGGCGAAAGTGCAGAGATTTTGCCTGTGTGATGCACTGGTGGCATTATACAGCAGGGCTCTTTATTGTGCCACGCTAGCCGTAACAAGGGACCTAGTTTGTTTTAAGTTCCCATCCGAAAAGAACCATGACTTTTATTTCGAAATGCTGATTGCTTGGCGAAACAACAGTTACTACCCACTTTCAAGTTTTGGGCCAGACCTGGTTGGGGTTTGAACCCACAACCTCCCACTTAGGGCTATTGTTGTTGGTATCAACAGGGAATTAATGAAATTTTTTACTGATGTTAAAGAATCTATCTGTGAAAGACTTACTTATAGCTGATGTCATCATGTGAAATTATATTGAACTCTAGGACATAAAAATCAACTTCACAATTAAGAAAACATATCATGTTATTGTCTCAAAATCTACCTGTTATCATGACTAGTTTAAATTAAATGTTCATTTGGTAAGTTAAGTTTGTGACACTATATATATATATATATATATATATATATATATATTTCAAAAAATTCTTACACATGCTAGAAAAAATATATTTAATATATATATACATGTATTCCATATTTTATATTTGATCAATATATTTATCAAAAAATATTTAAACAATATTATATATACATTATATATATAGTAGACACTGACTATCATATTTGATATCTGACTTTTGGTATTAAATGTTGAGTAATGTAGATAATAGAAGGTATAAAGTCTGATTTAAATGTGAGATTTTGATATAAGGCTCATTGAACATATAGTTTAACACTGCTTTATTAAGTATTTTGATCACTTATTTAAGGAGGCCATTTTTTTCTTATTCAAATGCTATTCTTGACTATTGGAGTATAATACACAACACTTATCAAAATGATTTGAAATTAAAAAAAAAAATTTTATGCTTCTTGATATTTTCTTTGTGGGATAAAAAATGGGGAACACAAAATTGTCGTGAATAGTTATTAATGAACATGTAGTGAAATTTATCAATTTTCTAAATTCATTAAAACCACCTAAATGAAAATAAAGAGAATTGAGTGATTTTATAGCAAAAGATCTTAAAATGTTCATGTGTTCATTATACCCTTTGTCTGAAGTTGATAGCAAAGAGGCCTCTGAGTGGCCAAGTGGTGTAAAACCTGCGCTCAAGGATCAGAGTACGTCACTACATAGGTTAAAATCCTACTATTGCAAATCTTAGTACCAGAAAATTTTACAGTTTGCTTGTTAAAGGTTGTTGGTTTTCCCTGGGAACTTCAGTTTCTCCCACCATCCTAGAATCTTTGCTGCAGGATTAAACACCATTACTTTAGTAAACTTCATTTGAGTTGACAACATGACTGATTATTGAAGTGGAATGGGGTAATGGTGTTTTACACCTTAGATTTGTAGTTACCTTTATCAAGGCAGTCAGTTAAAGAATGGTAGAGGAAATCTGAGTGCCTGGAGGCCTTTGACAAGAGAATTGACAAACTTTCTCACTACATGATGTACCTGAATAGAATACAAGACAAGTCAGCCATCTATTAGCTTTAGACCACCTAGTCCTGCTTATTACAAAGAGATCCATAAACTTAATGGTATCCATGGCAACCAAGGTGATAACATGACTTCTATATTTCTACATTACCTATGTGAGAATACCCTAACTATTTATATTTCCTTCAAAATTATTACGGTAACTATTAAAAGGGAAACTTTGAATCTTTGGGGAAAAATTCATATCTTATTCAATGTGCTTTTGTTGAAAATGATGTAAATGCATTAATCAAACTTTTGACCACAAGACTGATATACTAGTATTTTGGACATCGAAGGACTACTAGTTATAAAATATATATTTAATTTTTCTGTTCCAAGTTTTAAACTTTTGTGCAAATTACATTAGTATTACACATAGCTGAACTATAAAAAGTATTGTTTTTTCCTCTGTAAAAATTTGACCTTTGACCTTGTTTAACAAAAATGGTACCAATTTATTTGTATACTAAAGTTTAAATTGCAGGTTACTTATATATAACCTGCAATTCAAAATTTAATAAAAAATTGTTGGTTTGTATTCAAATTTTTTCTGATGTGTATACATACATTGATTTGTTTTGAATAATTGCGTTGACTTTGTACAAGACCTACATAAATAGAATTATTTAATTATCTAATTATCTACAGAATACCAAAAATAGAAGCCATATAATAAATATCTTTCATATAGAATAAAAAAATTTTCTTTTTGAGTATGTTATTAAAAAATTATTGAAAGTTGGTATTTATTTTAGCTTGCTCTTTACCTTAAGTTTGAAATACTTCTGAAAAGAATTTATATAATTTGAGTTTTGATATATGGTAAATATACTTAATAAAATGTCTATTTAAGTTAAATATACACACATTTATTTGGGATAGACTTTGATGTTCCCAAGTGCTATAGTTTATGTTAGAAGTGATTTGTAAAAAAAAAAAAGTTAGAAAAGTGAAAAATTCTACAAATTGTACTAAGCTTGTGAAATGCAATCATCTTGTCATTTTACCCAAGTTGTCTTTTATTTGGGAGAATTTGTTTGTGTTTTGTATTGGATAAATTGAATTCACCAGCGTACCACGTGATACCTCATAGCTTTTGTGCGGGACAATTATTTCTATTGACAACGGAATCGCATAAAGTTACATTTTCCCGTAATAACGACGTTTTTTCGGGAATGTTTGACGTAGACGTTATCCATTTCATTCCACCCAAACGTTAGGAGGTATTGATCACGTGGTACGCTGGCGAGTTCCATTAAGTAGGTACATTATAGCAAAAATAATTGTTGGTAGGGGAAATTTTAAAAGTTAAGTTAGAAGAAAATTGTGGGATAGAAGAAAGTTGTGGAATTTTCACATTATTTTTGGTGAAGTTGATAAGGAATTCAAATTTATATTGGAAATTGTGGAATGTTCACATTATTTTTTATGAAAGTGGTGAGTAATTCAAATTGACAAAGAAATTGTATAATTTTCACATTGTTTTTGTTAAATTGATGAAAAATACTGAGGAATTCAATTGACTAGAAAAAATTGTGAATAATTATTTTGTTTCATTGTTCTTTCGTTGTACAAATTCAAATTTCATTTCTCATGAACATGTATCATGGGTAAAAAATGAATGTTGAGTTTGTATTAGGTAAGATCGTGGTTTAGCTTATTACAATGGAATTGTTTTTTTCATCATTATATAAAATTGGCACTGTTTATAGAAAGTTAATTGGTACCAAACCCTCTTTTAGTGGGGCCTCAGTGGCTTAGTGATCGTAAGGCTAAGCACATGCGTGCAATATACAGTGCCTCTCACCTCCTTGGTTCCAATCCCACTCAGGCAGAACCTAGTGTGAGAAAGATTGTCAGTTCGCTTGCCAAAGGCATGTGGTTTTCTCTGAGTACTCCAGTTTCCTCCACCATCCCCGAACTGATTACCTTGATATAAGTGAAATGATATTGACTGAGGCTTTAAACACCATTGATCCATCCATCAGTAGAAAGTAAAATGTCTTTGGACACACATAGTTTTAAAAATTTAAAAAAATTGTTTTATTGTTGAGCCTGGCATTGCCATAAAGCGAGATTTAGCTGAAACTTCATCTGAAACTGTCGTCATAGGCAGCGGCGATGGTGATGTGTCAAAATGTGAACGTTTATGTCAAAGTCATGTATTTTCTACTTGACCAAAAACCAACCAGGCGAGACATTTAATTCCATGGAATTCTTGTAATATATTAGTTTTTGCTTCCAAATAACATTTGTCTGACAGACTGATTTATCAGATAACACACCACTAATAAGTAATTGACTCATAACGACAATATTAATTCCCTGCAATAAACAAGATAAAAATTGCAATACTTATTGCATTATATAGTGCAATATAACATATTTATGGGTTTTCCAGTATCAAATCACCCCTGTATATAACTGCATGTAGTTATGTATAATTTGTTATGATCTTGATATTATATACATTTATGCTGGTAGTCCTCTTTCTTTTTAGTTAAATTGTATTGATTTTTGATGACATTTAAAATTCCATTTAATGTTTACATGCAGGTGGCCAAGGTTTTAAATGTTAAAATAGTCTCATAACTGATGTGGGATGTGGCAGAACACAGAAGTGCCGACACAAACTGGTTACAATGAAAGATACCTTTAATTATGTAGAATTTCCTTGCGAGAAATCTACGTGGCCACAAGTACGGGAGTTATTGGAAGATTTGAAAAATGTAGCTCAACATCAGAATTGTAATTTAGAAGAATTAGCCAAAGCTCATCAAGTGGTTGTGAACATTAATTCACAAAAAGAACACCGTGGGGCAATAGATTTTGGAAGTTCGACATTTTATGGTTTAGTCAAGTTTTTGAAGAAGTATGCTTCACACGAAGAAAGGCGACTTTTTCTACAGTCAACTTTACCCGCTATTATTGACCTTGCTTTAGAAATCCCAAATGTTATTCCATTTGATGGCTTGATGTACAGTAGACAACAATGTGGTAAGTCCAAAAATATGAATAAATTCTTTTAAAATTGTTCTATTAAAACTTATTTAGTGAATTTTGATGTGTATTGTTTAGTGAGTTTCAATGTGTCCAAATAATTGTGTGTGGGTGGGTGGTTGGATGGGTGTATGTGCATGTGTGTATGCATTAAATAAATTTGTTATGATATTATAAGAACAAGATTTCCAACAGGTCCTAGGTGGCCAAATGGTCCAAAGCACACATTTACAGATCATGTTCTCTCACTGCTTTAGTCTGGACCAAACTTGGGCAGAATGTAGTGTCGGAAAGTGTGTAAGTTTCCTTTGATGATTGTTAGTGGTTTTCTATGGGTAATTTAGTTTCTTCATTCATCTATAAACGGAAAAATTTGACTAAGATGAAAAACAACATGACACCAACATGTTTTGAAAAATGACTTTAGATTTAAGAAAAATTGAATACATGTACAAATTTTTTCTTTTTTTAGATCATTGTGGTTTTAGCATGTATGCTGTCAAAGTTTGTTGAAAAAAGTCTTTCATATTGAGAATATCTTATGTTTAATTCAATGCTGTTTGAGCATTTTTAAATTCTGTAGATTTTACATGCTGACATATTTTTCCTGTGGATAATTGATGGTCTGATGTCATTCCTATGAAACATGATGCTAAAATTATTGAGACTGCTAAAGCAAAATCCCAAATTTGACTTTCCACTATAACTTTGAATCATTATTATTTATGGGGTAAGAATTTTGTGGTTTTGCAACCTGAAAAAAAAATCAGTACCAAAAAAAAAAAAAAAAATTGTGGAATCTTACTTCATTAAAATAAATTCCATTGGGGTTCCATTGTAATTAAAAATTTTGTCAATATTAAATTTTGTGGGATTAACTTACCCACAAAAATAGAGAAAATTAATCTGCAACAAAAGTTTGTGATTTTACAGTATATCATAAGCATGTAAAAACATTCGTTTTTCACAATAAAATGTTTGTCTTTACTTGTTAACTTAGGTGTTACTTTTCCTGTGTCATCATGAGTGGTGGTGGTGGTGGTGGTGGCGGCAGCAGCAGCATGTCAAAATTTTAAAGTTTATGTTAAAATAATGTATTTTCTACTCGATCTAAAACTAACCAGGCGAGACATTTAAATCTGTGGAATTCTTTTTTTCACTTTCAAGTTTCCTAATTTTTCTGAATAATGATTATGGTTATAGAAGATTTTATATTTGTATATTTTTCAGTAAACCAGACAGAATTAAGTCGAAGTTGTATTGCCTCAATATTAGCATGTGCCTTCCTGTGTCTGTTTGAAGCCCGTGATAAACCATGGAAAACTGGGTCATATTTTAACATCATCAATTTTGACAAATTTTTTGTTAATTTACCAAGGTAAGTACTATATAAAGCATTTTAAACTGGGTCATATTTTTAACATTATCAATTTTGATAAATTCTTTGGACGTTTTTTATTTTTTTTGCTAATTGACTTAAATTTTGAACATTTCACTTTGGTCTGAGACTTTTCCAATTGGGGTTGAGACTTTTCACTTTGGTCTGAGACTTTTCCCTTTGGTCTGAGACTTTTCCCTTTGGTCTGAGACTTTTCCCATTTGTCTGAGAATTTTCCCTTTGGGGTTGAGACTTTTCCCATTGGTCTGAGAATTTTCCCTTTGGTCTTAAATTTTTACTTAAATCTTTAAGACTTTTTAATTAAGAATTTGGGTTTGAGAATTTTCCCTTTGTGGTTGAGACTTTTCCCTTTCGTCTGAGAATTTTCCCTTTGGGGTTGAGACTTTTCCCATTTGTCTGAGAATTTGCCCTTTGGGGTTGAGACTTTTCCCTTTGTGGTTGAGACTTTTCCCATTTGTCTGAGAATTTTCCCTTTGGGGTTGAGACTTTTCCCATTGGTCTGAGAATTTTCCCTTTGGTCTTATATTTTTACTTAAATCTTTAAGACTTTTTAATTAAGAATTTTTACCTGAAACTTGGAAGACTTTTTACTCGAATCTTTTAGACTTTTTATTCAAATCTTTTAAACTTTTTACTCAAATCTGTAAAACTTTTTTTTTGAATCTTTAAAACTTTTTTCTTGAATCTTTAGAAATTTTACTCAAATCTTGAAGACTTTTTACCTTGAATCTTTAAGACTATTTATTTGAGTCTTTAAGATTTTTTAACTCAAGTCTTTAAAACTTTTCACTGTTTATTTTATAATTAAAAAATCGGTGGATAATCTGCAAAGTATTTGTAAATAAATTACTTCTACATTATCTAAGACATATATGTCTTGGTACAAATTAGATTGATATTTTCAGTCCCCTGTTTCAAGATTCTTGTAATTAGCAGTGAAAAGTCTTAAAGGATTAAAGTAAAAAGTCTTAAAAAATCAGGTAAAATGTCTTAAAGATTTGAGTTAAAAGTCTTAAAGGATTAAGTAAAACGTCTTAAAGATTTGAGTAAAAAGTCTTAAAAAATCAAGTGAAATGTCTTAAAGATTTGAGTAAATTCTTAAAAATCAAGTAAAATGTCTTGTAGATTTGAGTAAAAAGTCTTAAAAAATCAAGTAAAATGTCTTAAAGATTTGAGTAAAAAGTCTTAAAAATTCAAGTAAAATGGCTTAAATATTTGAGAAAAAGTCTTAAAGATTCTGCATGACAGATAGACCAAAATTGAGTTTTTATCTTGTCCTAAGTCATTTTTCATTTTCAGTCTCCTGTTCAAAGAAATATATTTCTGTAATTGAAATTTGAAGAATGAATTTTATTTTGTCATTTTAGCCCATCCCAGAATGCCAAGATCAGATGTATTCTGAGTTATTTTGAACAAGTAGCGGAGCAAAGACATGAACTTCATGGAAATGTAATATTTATTCGCCAGGTAAGGTTATCATCATATAACGCTACCACTGTATGTATATTCAGTATCATGAACTATTGATATTTTATGCTGTTGTCAAGTGGGAGCTGCAGTGGCTGAGTGGTTAAGGAATTAGCCTTTAACCCAATGTGTCACCACTGTGGGTTGGAATCTGGTCACTTGCAAATAAGAAAGGGTGTTCCATTTCATAGGCCTAGTTACTGGTCTGCGCAGTACCAGAAGGATGGACTGAGTAGTCTAAAGTATATTTGCGACATTGCTGGCGAATTCACTGCTAATTAGAAACACTTGCACACCACAAAAACTTGTGTTAAGATTAATCCTTAAGATTAATAAAAATTGTCTCATCATGAATAGCTTAAAAATTGCTGATGCGTCGTAAAAAAGCATTCAATCAACCAATCAAATAACCATTGTCAAGATTATTTCCCTTATACGAAAATGGTCAGTTCAAGAATTGTCAAGGAAAATAGAGAATCTTAAAGGCTAACTAACCTAGGCAGACAATCTGTCATACTTTCTAGCATGAATATTTGCTAGAGTGGAATTTGAATCTAGGAAGTGAGAGGCATACGTACATGTAAATAGGTGTTTTAGACCAATCGACTACCATGCCCACCCTCCTCCCTGACCATCCCACCCATCCTTTTAATAGAAATAAGTTTTGCTATAAATTATTATCTTTGAAATATTTTGGTTTTGAAAATCGAGTTTCCTCTTAGACAGGATATGTGTTACTCTAGTGCTTTAATATTTTGTTTCAGGTTATCCCCTCTTGTGAGCTTCCTTCTATGGACACTTGGCTAAATTGTCAATCGGAGTTGTGCCCCTTGATCGCTCATCGGGAAGGTGTCATAGAAGATGCAGGATTTGATGCTATTCATGTAAGTATCTGTCATTAGTAAAATTGTTTTGCTAAAAAATTCCATTATTGTTGAAGTAAAAAGTTTTCAATGGATTGAAAGATATTTATCAACATTCAATGTTTTGGTAGAAATAAATTTTGTGTAAGGGAGAAAGCCTTAATTTAGTCATAACAGAATTTGTCTTATCATTTGCATTGCAATAAAACTTGTTTAATATATCATGCTAACTTCATCTGTTTATACCACGTTAAGTTATTTTGTCAATCAAAAGTTTTAAATTGAAATTGAATAACAAAAGACAATGACCATATAGAAATCATTAACCAGTATTAACATATTTTCTTGGTTATTAAGTTATAGCATGAACCTGTCTGAACCAAACCGAGGAGAAATCTGAAAAATCTTAGACTGTTTAATTTGGAGATTCCAGTAATATTGTTTTGTAAATAAAACTGATTTTTCTGAATAGAGGTGCTTGGTTTTGAAAAATTAAACTCTGCAGATTAAATTATCTTGAAAACAATGTGTTAACATTGTGGTTTCAAGGTAGATTTTTGGTGGAAAGGGAGATAATTTGTTTTTCTTTTGTAATTTTGAAGGGAGATAACTTGCTGTACATTTGTTTATAGATTGATTTTGCTAACAGATACATTGGTGGTGGAGTTTTAGGAGGTGGCAGAGTTCAGGTTAGTTTTAGATAAAATGCTACATGTAGGTATGAGTTAAGTCCCTTGGTATGTTTAGTTCTTAGCTTGGGCCTAGGTGGCTGGCTTACTGGTAAGTCACAATTCCATATACCACTTGACTAGAAACATTGTAATTTCCCTTGTCAAAGATCATTATATTAATTATGTCATTTTGTAATTTAATTTCGATGCAGATCAGATTTTTTGTGAAAATGCAATATCACATTTTATATATTTATTTAAAAAACTACTGAAATTTGTATCCATCTATAAATTCCCATAAATTTGTAATGCAGGTCGTATTTATATCATTCATTATAAACTGCAGCCCTTTTACACTTGGAATGTGTAATATGTACCTTTGTGTCCTAACATATTGGCATAAGATTAAAGTTGGAACTTTAACATTTTACTTATTTAAATCCCCCTCCCACTTAGCCCAAACCTTAAAGAACCTACGCAAGTTTCACAATCATTCACTCAATCGAATGTACTAAACTCAAATATTCCCACTTTTCTCTCGTCAATATTAAAAAAAATTTAAGTTTTATGAGACAAAGTTTTGTTTTGTTCAACAAACCCACACTAAACAATTTCAATAGATAACATTAAATATTCAGTTTTAATTGTGCAATTTATTAAAAATTAACATTGAAATATTTCTCAAATTGAGTTGAGTGTACACTCATTTGAGTGAATGATTATGAAACTAGGGCCCGACAACTTTGAATTAAAGAACTGTCAGTTTTGATTTACCGAAATTTGTATACTGAAAATTTTAATTTTCAAAACTGGTTGTTTAAAAATTATTTTTTTAAATTTATTTAGGAGGAAATAAAATTTACAGTTTGTCCAGAGTTGATAGCTTCCATGTTGTTTATGGAATGTATGGATCACAATGAGGCCATTGTTATAAAGGGATTTGAGCAGTATACACTGACATCTGGGTATGCAGCTAGCCTGCAGTATGTGGGGCCATACAAAGATCCTGCTATGGTAAACTGCTAATAGGTTTTCCTCAGTACATCACTTAAAACAGTTAATCTCAAAACGGTTGTGCGGAATATTTTGTAGCCATCTGCATTGTATGTTGCAAATTTCTTGATCATTGTTGTCAGGGGTTCAAAATTATGTTTTATAATAGAAGTTCCAGGACGTTTTGGCTTTAATTTTTTTTTTCAGATCTCACATAAATTTTTTTAAAGTCCAATATCAAAATTGAAAAGTCCATGTGTAGTTATATTATTATATAGAAAAGTGGCCAACTGTAAAATCAATAGGTCCTGGACCTTGGAACCAGGGAATTTTGAATCCCTGGTTGTTTTTACTTGAAAACATACATTTATGTAATTCGATGTCCAATGAAAATATTAGTTTCACACAATTATTATGGGATATCCATATGGTGCATTGATGTAGCCCATAAATTTTTATCAATGTTTTTAAAATACCCAGTTGGTAGACTTCACATTTAGTCATTTTGACACTTGTTTGAGACTACAGATTTTATTTCTTGTTAATCAGCTGAATTAACAAAAGTTTATTGGTTTAAGTAATAAATTTTCTCTTTGTAAATCATCTGCTATTATTTACTTTTAATTTCTGTAAAACCATAAAAGTGAAAAACTTTTTACTCTTCTAGCCATGCTTGTACCTTCACATATCATATATGAAACTATAATTGGACATTGTAAACTGATTTGCTGTGCTTTAGTCCAGATATTCCAAAAATTCACACTCTCTACTCAGCCTTCCTTGTATTTACCTTTAAGTTTGATAAACATACATGTAAATGAAATGCTAAAATCACTGAATGAAAAAAGGTGAAATGTAGGGCATTTAATTTTTCAAGCTTTAAACTTGAGATACTGCTTCCTTAGCTTGTTGTCTTCAGGAGGACAGAGTGTTGTATGATTCACTCAGCTACCAGGGGAGGGGTATACTTGTTTGCTACATGACTCAATAAGATATCATTTTAACAGAAAGTCAACAACCTGAGAGCTTCCTGGTACAAGGCAGACCTTAAAGACTCGCATCTCACACCTACAGACCATAATACACTCTAGCATATCTCACACATACAGACCATAATACACTCTAGCATATCTCACACCTACAGACCATAATACACTCTAGCATATCTCACACATACAGACCATAATACACTCTAGCATATCTCACACATACAGACCATAATACACTCTAGCATATCTCACACATACAGACCATAATACACTCTAGCATATCTCACACATACAGACCATAATACACTAGCATATCTCACACATACAGATCATAATACACTCTAGCATATCTCACACATACAGACCATAATACACTCTAGCATATCTCACACATACAGACCATAATACACTCTAGCATATCTAACACATACAGACCATAATACACTCTAGCATATCTCACACATACAGACCATAATACACTCTATTAAATACACTCTAGCATATCTCACACATACAGACCATAATACACTCTAGAATATCTCACACATACAGACCATAATACACTCTAGCATATCTCACACATACAGACCATAATACACTCTAGCATATCTCACACATACAGACCATAATACACTCTAGCATATCTCACACATACAGACCATAATACACTCTAGCATATCTCACACATACAGACCATAATACACTCTAGCATATCTAACACATACAGACCATAATACACTCTAGCATATCTCACACATACAGACCATAATACACTCTAGCATATCTCACACCTACAGACCATAATACACTCTAGCATATCTCACACATACAGACCATAATACACTCTAGCATATCTCACACATACAGACCATAATACACTCTAGCATATCTCACACATACAGACCATAATACACTCTAGCATATCTCACACATACAGACCATAATACACTCTAGCATATCTCACACATACAGACCATAATACACTCTAGCAATTCTCACACATACACAAACTTTTCTCTAATCCTTAGAGATTAATAAATTTTCTTCTCTTTGCAATTAAAAATACTAATGCAACATTTAACAATATTAAACTTACTAACTAACCATGGTTCTTTAATTATACATAAAATATTTGTAAATTCTCTTTCTTTAATTACCAGTTTGATATAGATGGAAATTTAAAGAACACAGTTTGTGCTATAGATGCCATATCATACAAAAAAGACAGTGATACCCAGTATAGGGACTCCAACTGTCTGCGGGATTTAAATAAAGCATATGTTGGTTTCTGTGTCAGGGTGGATACTTGTTCTGTACCCATGGATATGTATAGTTACAGTGACAACAACCATTTAAAGATAAAAAAAGATGATTCCGCCAGTGATGAGGAGTTCCTGACTGCTGATGAAGGGGAATCGGAGCCCGAAGAAGAGGAAGGTAAGCATGTACAAATGTATGAATGGGCAGGGTTGCGTTTGGGAATGGCCCTAGTCAGATCACATTATGGCATAATTAAAAATACATCCACAAACGCACATATAAACATTAATTTTTCCTCTCAATACACTAAACCAATTTGAATGAAACATGACAATGTCTTTGATCAATATAAATTAAAACATTCTCGCTGTGTCTTACCTTTGACAAAAAATCAATCTTTGCTACCAAACATTATGCATTAGGGAAATGGATCTACCAGATGAGAAATTGAGACAAAAAATGCCTCTGTAGAGCATAGGAGAACAATTAAAATTGCAAGTAAATGGAGTATAAGTAAACATTTCTGTTTGTTTTAAAACAAGAAAGGTGGGGTTGAGACCATAAGATGCCATTGTATACATTTTATGACAGAGTACCGTTATGGAGGACAAATTAATGGAGCATAAGTATAAATTTCTGAGCATTAGTTTGAAATAAGAAAAAATAAATGAATTCATGGCATATGTCAAACCTGATTTTATCATTGTTAATTCATCCTTGTTTTTACTTTTTGTAAATAATTTATTCTCATTTGATTTTTCAGTCATCAACAGTATTTATAATCTTGCTGATGGACTTGTTGTAGAGATTATGTCCTCAGCCTTATTGGAAGCTTGTAGTGCACTGTGTCAGAAATCTGGAAATGAAAATAAAACACCACAAAATGGTTTAGATACAGAAAACTATGGTGAATGTGATGGCATGGATTACCTGGATGTAGATGTGCAAGAATGGTACAACAGATTTCGACGACGAAGCTCAAATTTGAGTGATATTACATCCAGAAGAAGTAGTTGTGAAATTCTTTCCCGTAGAAGCAGTTGTAGCCGATATAGTTCCGACTTCAGTTCAGAATTCGAAGAATTTTATGATAATTTTCAAAAACGGGAACAAATGTTTGTTAATCCAACAATCAAAGAAGAGGTTTGTAGTCCGACAATTAATGAATTCGCATCCAGTCTTGTGGCGAGCATTTTACAGGAGGGAACGTTTGAAGCAGCTCATACTAGTTCGGGACTGCAGAAGTTTCATGACCACATTCCAGTGGAAAAAGTCGCTAGGCCAAAAGCAAGAAAAGTATCAGAAGAAAATGAATTGAAGACTTTACAGACAGTGGATCCAAAAAATTTAGAACAAGATTTTAGACGGTCTCTTGATGATGATGATGATGATGATGATGATGATGATGATGACGACGATAAAAATGATGACATTAAAGATGATGGCCATTACATTTCTCTACCTTCAAATGAATTGGATTGTGATGCTAATATTAAAAATTATGAAGTTAATTCTTTTGTGGATTCTGTGATAACACAATCTGCGGATACAATTTGTACAGACACAGCTGAAAAGTTTGCTGATCAGTTATTGGCAATGATATTTCCAGCTGCTGTTGAAATTGTGAGGAACTCTGTTAAAGAACAATTTTCAAACATTCCAGGGAATAGCAAGGGGGATAATTCTAAAAGAAAAATGAATGACAACAGTCAGGAAAATGTTTGTAAATTAAAAGCAGGGTCTGATAAGGGAGAAAGTTCTAAAAATAAATTGAATGACAACAGTCTTGAAGATGTTTGTAAATCAAAAGAAGGGTCTGCTTTTAAAGACAATAGACAGTCTAACCAGACTGAATCAAAAAATATTATTACTCATGGAGTACAGGGTGTGGCATCAAATTTTGACAGTCAAGCATTGCATTCAGTAAAATGTGAGGAAAAATCTTCAACTACTCAACACAATTCTTCTTTGGCAAGTTTTAAAACAAGTTCACCTGCTGACAAACCAGCATTAACAGGCATGCCTGCTGATGAGCATAATATGGAATCTTTTGAGGAAGCAGATCTTGAGAAAGGCATGTCATCTGACAGCTTGGCTGCTGGTGATGGATATAAACAAACTGCTGAAAAATTTGTGCAACAAATACTTACCTCAGTGTCAGAAAAATTGTCTCATGAATATCAGGACAGTCAGGTTCAGGCGGTAGAATCTATGCAAAAAGAAACACTGGACGAAGGTCAACTCTCGAAGAAAGAAAATCAGGCTAAAGTTGTTTGCCAAAACAAAGATATTCCCAAAGTGATTTTAACTGCAGAACAAAATACGGGAAAAACAGAACAAGAACTGTTTTATGAGAAAATTGCTGAGAGACTTGTTCATGATGCTTTCATTACTGATCAAACTACTAGCTCAAAATTCAAAGAAAATCATACAAAGTGTTTGAAAAACTCAGAAGATGTAACTCTTGAAACCCAGTCAGTGGAACAGAAAACAAAAACTGGTTTAATGTCAAAATTTCTTTCTGATGACAAAGTGACTTTTAATATTCAAAACTGTTGTGGAGGAATTGGAACTTCAAGTAAGAGTGAAGGTACTAGGAAAGTTACGTCATTTGCGAGTTCTTTGTCACGAGATCTTCTTACAAACGCCTTTGTGGAGGTTCAAAGAAATTATAATGGAGGGAATTACTACAGAAGAAGCAGTGAGCCACTTCAGCTGTCCAATCAGGCAGCTTTAGGCTTAAAAGATTTATCAGAAGAAATGGGACCAGGTAGAAAGAGAAAAGTGAAAAGTCGTGCAGATGAGGATATTGGATCTTTTGTTGAAGAACTTGCTCGCCATGGAGGTTCTGTTGGGGATTTCGGATCAAAATTTGGTAGAACTACTTATGGATTTCGGGATCCAACTCTCTCAAGGTATGATTGTTAACATAATTATTAGTTAACCATTTCTCATAAAATGGCCTAAATTAGTATTACTTGTTTATTTAAACAGAAAATGACATGGATTTTTTTGTTCTTTAAATGACCTTTAAATTGGGGTTAAGGTCAAAGGTTAAGGTCATGATGTAATTTTTGACCTCTCTACTTTTGCTACTGCTCCAGTTATTTTTGGAAATCTTTTAATTCACATATTAATTTTCAATTTTTTTAAAGCATCTTTTTCTTAATGAACTTGACATTAAGCTTAATATCATGACATTACAAAGATTTATTATTTTATAAATTTTGTTTTTATTCTATCTACAAAGTACAATAAAGTGAATTTAATTTTTGAAATGGAGCATTTCAACTGTTACCAGGCAAGTGTATCATGCTAAATGTTTTATTATGGTCCATTTTTGTGCTTTGAGCATCTACAAATATGTATGGATTCAAATGAAATTTAGAATACATTTATCAAATGCCTGTCCAAATAGACAGACATATGGTGGTGTCCATATGTGAAGCCAGGTGAGACACATAATTCTGCCGAATTCTTGTTTGAAACTTAGCAGATATATGACTTGTCCCTTCAGGATTTCCTTGCTTATGTTTCTTGCTTATATCATAGATAGTTAAGGGCGTATATTGCCCCACTTGGCCGTGCTCTTGTTTAAAAATATTATTTTGTCACAACATTTTTGCAATAAGGATTCTAAGCTATTGCAAGCATGTTTTAATGCAGTGTGCTACCATTCAGTACTTCACATTTACCACTCATTATTTTAAAGATGGAGAGCAGTTTGTTAAAAAAAATGTATCATAGTCATTGTTGTACTTTATCTTAATATTTTACAGATTTGCTGAGGAGCTAATGAGAAGCCAGTGTAAAGTTCCAGAGTTTGTCTTTATGGATTCAACAAACATGAGTACAAGTGGATCATCATCCCGATCTCGGCAGAGTAGTATTAGTGGATTTAAAGACAATATTCTTGCCAGTTTCGAAGATGAATTACTTAACTCAAGCTTTGGTCGAACTTCTAGTAGGGGTAGTAGAAAAAGAAGCAAAAAACTAAAACAAGTTTCTATACAAAAGAACGCAAATTTAGAGAACTCTTTAGATATTAAAGATGGGAAATATTCTTCAAAAGGGTGGCGAGGCATGTCTTTTGATAGTGAAGCCTCTGGATTTTCATGGCGATCATTTCAATCGTCATCACCAAGTAGTTTTGAAGAAATATCTGATTATGCTGAGAGATTAGCTCAGAATATTCTCGAAGAGTCATTAAAAACAGTATTTCGGGATCAACTATGTCCATCCACTACCTGCCATTCTACTTCTAAACCCCGAGTTAAATCGCTTGATGAATATGCTTCAGACTTAGCCAGTAATATTGTTTTGGAATGTCTTTTGAAATTAGCCAATCAAAATCGTAAACATTTATCTAATAGCATTGAGGATGCTGGTGATCTCAAGAACAAAAATAATGACATTAGACAGGATAACATGAGGACAGACGGGAGTTCTAGTACCGGGACAAATCACAGACAAAGATCCCGAAGTTTGTCGGACGAGTTCACTGATGCATTTGACATTCCTTATGCAAAAATAGAACAGTTTGCCCAGAATGTTGCCACAGATGTTATAAAAAATTCAGCCATGGTATTTAAACGAGAAAAACAGTGTGAACTAAAGGTAAATTTGTCAGCTTTTTTTTTCTTGCCTGACAAATTGGAGGTATAACCATCATGCAGTTCAGTTGTTGCCAGGTTTTGTTAAACACAAAATTTGATATGCAATATTTGAATTTTTTTTTTTTTCTTTTTTTTTTTTTTTTTTTTTTTGCCTGATGTGCAACTTTTTCAGACTTGACTTAAATCTACAGATATTTTGTGTAACATCTGCTTGTTAAGTCAATTTATTATTCATAAATTTCAGAAACTGGCTTACTGCCACTGATTTGATAAGATCAGAGGTAGAGATGACAGCCAGACTGAAAAAAGATGCTTTGAATATGGCTGGCTAAGTGGCATTGACTGAAATCTAACAAAAATACAGGTTGAACTAAAGAAATGCATGTATTAATTTTCATTTGGTTCAAATCTAGTTGCTCTGTAATTTAAAAATAAATGTTTAGAGAAATTTATCACAATTGCATTAGTTTGAGGAAAAATTTCTTATTGAGGCCTTGTTTAGTAAAGAAAAAATTCTTTGGTTTTAAATTTTGTGGTATTTACCCAGAAAAATATCAAAATCATAACTCTCCAAAACATTACAGTATGAATAGACTTGGAAATTGATTGAAGTCACAAATGGCTAAATATTTAAAAAAAAAAAATAACAAAACAAAACAAAAAAAACTTGTACACTGGTGAAATGCTCACTGTTTACAATTTTGACCCCCAGCTTAATGACTGTCTGACCCAGAATTTAAATTTTGGAAATGACCTTTTCTAAAATCATTATCAGTGGCCAGTGTACAGATTTTGGGTTTTATACATGTAAAATTGTTTACAAATGAATTGATGAATGTCTGATTGAATGATTAATTAAATGGGGTTTCACGTTTATGTCAAGAATATTTCACTTATATTGAGACGTCACCAGCTATAGGTTAAGTGGCAGAAATTTTGAGTTTTTCAGTACACTTAGGGCAATATGTAGCGAGGGTTCTTTAAAGTACCTGTCATGATACAGGGCATTGGTTTTTAAGGTCTCATCCAAAGGACCCTGTGACTTTCAATTCTAAATGTTGAGTGTTTGGCTAAAGAACAGTAACTACCAATTTTCAAGTCTTGGTCAGACCAGGCTTGGGTTCGAACCCTGGATCTCCCACATACAAAGTGAGCACTCTACCAACTGCACTACCATAGTGCTGATGAATGTCTGAGGAGTTATTGCAGTTACTGTACTGTTATACTGTACTGTCAATAGTACAGCATGATGTAAAATTCAAAACTTATGCTGTAGTCTTATGAGCATATTTTATTTCATGAAAAAATATATAATATTTGTACATGAATATATACTTTCTATTTATTTATTTTTGATTTCAGAGAAAATATGGAAGACCCATATCTACTGGAAACTGGGGATGTGGAGCTTTTCGTGGTGATCCATGTCTCAAATCTATGCTTCAGTGGATAGCAGCATCCTATGCTGGAGTCCCATACGTTCTCTTCTACACATTTCAACACCCAAGTCTATTTAAGGTACAGTATATGTATTGTAATATTGTTACTGTAAGCATTCTTATTTATAATAAAGCATTTAAGTTGGGTTTAGAAAAAAAAAAAAATTTTTTTGTCATTAAATGGACCGAAATAATTTTCATAGTTCTTATGTACATTATCAAACAACATGAGATCTCTTTTACATTTCCTGTAACAGACAGACACTTGGAATTTATAAAAGTGGTAATTTTAGCATGCCTGCTTGAAGAGCGAAAATGCCATTTTCTTACCCCTGATGTATGCATTCAGTGGTTTTGTTTGCCTAAAATTACTACCGAATAAAGGTAGTTTTCCCTTGAGAAATAAGACTAAAATTTCCCAATTTGACAACTAAAATTCCCCAAAAGGCAACAGTGACACATAATCAAATAGTTTAAGGTAAATCCTGTTGTCCAAAACTATTCTGACAGACAAAAAATGTTAGATATTGTCACAATATAAAATCTTTGCAATGAATTTCAAAATTCTGAGCATAATATGTGACATAAAAAGGGTCCAAATTTTCCCAATCTGCAAGGTAGAAGGCATTTTTTAAAAACCATAGCAAAATCATAGGCATTAGAATCAGAGTTTGTGCCTTATTTTATTTGACATGTTTTATCCATTAATGCTTCTGTACAGAAGAGAGTTAAAAACCTTTAAAATGCTTGAAATTTAAGAATGCATGGTAAATGCCATAGAATAAATCTCCTTAGAGACAACACAATGACTTAGGCCTAAAGTAAAATTAACTTTGTTTGCCATTGACTGCCCGACCCACTTGAAATGCCCCTACCCAAGAGATTTTATTGCTATCAATTCTATATTTTTTTCTCATATAAAATAAGAAACAGTAATAACCCTGCCAAGCGAGACAACCTGTAAACAGGTTTCTATGGTAATAAGAGAGAAAACACAAGGAGGAACAAAGAAGATTTTAGTTAGCAAAAAATTTGTAAAATTTGTTTTAACAGAGACATATGAAACCAATTTAAACTTTTTCAAAAGTGTAATTGATTAAGTTTTCAAAAAATAAAATATCTTTTTTCCTACCTACCTAACCACATGTAGATAACATGGGTCGGAAAACAGCAAACAAAGAATTTTTTAAGTTAGGCCTTATTCAAGAAATATGTTGTCATCTCATATGTTGACATAATTAGCAACTTATAAAATTAATGCTTTACTCTTTGTCACATCTTTCATAAAACAAGTTAATGTTGGACAATTTTAACCCAAGTCTGACTGGGTCTCTGAGTACAGTAAAAGAATCAAGTACATGCTACGGTGAGACACAAAATAAGAACTACTTGTCACTTAAGGGATTTTTACTTCCCCGTACAAGTGAATATTTTAAAGACTTATTCTTATTTTGTTTTCTGTTTCAGCTTCAGCAGGTGGTTGATACCATTGCTATGAGGGGGTGGAATGTTGGACAGTTAATGCAAGCTGTTAGGAGATATTGTCTTGCCAAAATGGAGAAGAAAACAAAATTAGAAGAAATGCCTATAGATTTATTTGATCATCTGCTATTTGGTGATTTTGAGGACATAACTTGACTTTTACTCACCAAATCATTTTTCATAGTTGTGATTTTGTTGTTGATTTGTTTTAATTTTGTTTAATTTTAAATTTTGAGATAATTTAAAATGGTAAAGACTAAAGAGTCACATGATCTGGTTATAATAATGAATCACATGATCTAATCATGCTATGGAATCACATGATCTAATCATGCTATGAAATCACATGATCTAATCATGCTATGAAATCACATGATCATAATATGGTAAATAATCAAATTAATTCACATTTTAATTGACATACATGTTAGAATCATCATATGTCAAGAGATGGAATTTCAGTGCTGATCTTAAATCAATAAATCAAAATTGTATTTCACCAGTGTACCATGTTAAAATCCATTTAATGTAAGCAGAACTGTTGTGTTTACGAGGCCTATTTTGTGTTAGTTTACATCACTTTCAGGTACTTAAATAATCTTACAGAAAAAATATATGTAACTGCAAATTCATATCATAATCTTTTCAGAAAAAAAATATGTAGCTATAATTTCATATTACCAGTATATTGAAATAATAGATCCTTCCAAATGTAAATGGGGTAATACATGGTATGCTGTTGATATGAATGCCAATTGCATGCACTTTATAAGTGATAACATGAGAACACAAGGAAGATAACTCATGGATACATGCAGATTTCCCTTTTGATATGTATTTTTTTTTTTTTTTTTGGTTTTTTTTTTTTCTTTTTAAAGATGTGCTTTTAATTCTTGATGTGATTAATAACTTTTGTTTTGTCCTTTGACAGTTCATTAATATTTTAATTTAATCAATATTTTAGTTTTTGCTGTGGTGTTCCAAAACTAAGTATTTTTTGTGCTGACTAGTCATTCCAGCTTGTGCTTGTTGCTAGCTTTTTTTTTTTAATTTTTTTAAGTAACTGGTACTAAATTTTGAATGCCTTGAGGTTAAATGAAATCATGCAGACATACTTTATATACAGAGGCTTGGGCTTATTTTTTTTTTTATGTTATATGTAGGATGTCATTCTTTGTATTGTTTACCTGTTAAAACAACGAAGAACAGTAGAAATGCCAATATGGCTGTATACATTATTTCAATCAAACAGGGTTTGACATTGAATTCTTGCCTAGATAAAAAAAAAAAGATTGATTTTTTCGTTATAACTGGTAATAAAGAATTTAAACCAAATAAACCATTTTAATTTGTCTGGGTAAGAAAAGAATCACCATTATTTTTTGGACTTTTTTTTGGTATGTGAATCTATCATGAGTTATAAACCAAATTTGAGTTTGGTTCCAGTTCACTGATTTTTTACTCCATTTTGGGACGGATTTAGAAAAATTTTTGAAATATTAGTTTTATATTTTATATTTATATTAAAAAAAAAAAATAATGCCTACAGATATTGAACTCAGATTTGGTATGCAAGTCTACCATAATGAGTTACAGGTCATGTTTGAACATTAAATTCAAATTCTATTAAATCCAAACATAAAGCATACAAACTTGCTACTCGGCTTGTGCACCTTGGTGCCTATAGATTATTTGTTCATTTATTTTATTTCTTTTTTTTTTTTTTTTCATTTATTTATTTATTTATTTATTTATTTTTTTTTTTTTTGGTTTTTTTTTCTTCTTTTTATTTATTTATTTATTTATTTATTTTTTTTTTTTTGGTTGATCTGGTAAAGGAAACTTATGCAACTCATGTGGGTCTTCTTGTTTAGTTATAAAAAGTATTACATATCTTGGGCTATTTATTGTTCTAGTTAAGAGGGGTATTGTTGCGTCTTTTATTTTGGTTAGCACCAATTGCCTCAGTAACAGTAACATTGCCAAGCATTTTTATAATGGCACATTGCAGTCACAATTACTAACTTGCACTTAACATTCATTTTGTTTTTCTTTTCTCTATTTATGTTTTTCCTGTTAAGATTTTCTTTGTTGTAGCTTTCTTGTCTTGTAATGATTTTGTGTAATTTGTTTTTGATTTCCATATTGTACCACAATTTTGTTGTAATGATTTTTGTGTCATTAGTTTTTGATTTCCAAATTGTACCACAATTTTATTGTAATGATTTTTGTGTCATCAGTTTTTCATTCACAAATTGTACCACAATTTTGTTGCAATGATTTTTGTTATCAGTTTTTCATTCACAATTTGTACCAGTTTTGTTTAAGCACTTTTCTGTGATTTTGTTACATCTCAAATGGTTAATTTCTACTGTTTAAATTGAGAAAATTGACACCTTTTAAAAGATGGGAAAATTGTAAATTCTTGAATAAATTGATACTTGATAATGGCATGCTAGCAATAGTTCTCATTTCAAAGATTAAATATGTATATAACAGTATCTGAATTTTCATTGTCAAGACTGATACAAACAATATCTGAATTTTCATAGGTCAAGTAAAAAAAAAGCAATATCTGATTTTTCATTAGTCAAGACAAAAACAATATCTAAATTTTTATTGGTCAAGTCAAAAACAGTATCTGAATTTTCATTGGTCAAGACTAATACAAACAATTTCTGAGTTTTCATTGGTCAGGACAAACACATAACTGGATATAATTTGTATAATCATTTTTGCTTGTGTTACATTTGTTTTTCTAATTTTTAATGGTCAGATTGGAAAATTTTAGTCACTTTTTCATGTTTGGTAATAGTTTTAAACAAAAATCACTGTTCTAGATTTCATCTTATTGTTGCACTATTTTCATTTTGCTTACATGGTGCCTTAGTGATTGCAAGTTCTATTAAAAAAAATCTCATATATTTCAATTTCAAAAATGAAGACCTACAAACAGAACTGTTTTTTTTTCTTATTCATTTTTTTTTCTGTCAAAATATAAAATGCTATAGTTTAAAGTCAGGTGGTAATGTATACAGAGAGTCATTTTGATATTGGGGTTATTATAACAAATTGTAAAAAGATGTGATTATATACAAAATTATGACAGGCTTTTGTTATCTGTATACATTATTTAGACTTGGTTGGGTTTGTAAAACACTGTCTTAAGATTCTTAAAAACCTGTACTAAAATAATACTAAACTTTTACAAATAGAAAGTAATCTTTGAATTACGACAATGGCAGAAAAGTAGCTTGCCATAGATCTCAGACTCTAATTAGTTGGAGAACCTTTGAATAAATTCAAGGAGAAAAATTGAAGCCTAAGTCAGTCTTGTAAGTTTTTTTTTTTTTTTTTCCATAAGCATTTATTTTAACATTTTAACTTGGCAAAGTTTTATATTGTGGACAGAGGAAAACATGTGGATTCTATGGATCTATTAATTCATGATTTTAGGTGTTTAATGAAAAGTTTGTCAAAATCTGGTGAAATTTTTTTTTAGATAAATTTATTCCAAAACAAGATTTAAAGAATAAATAAAACTAAGTTGGCAATCAAAATACATTGTATATTTATTTACCCAGTTGAAGTTTGCAATTCAATTGTTTGCAAACAAAGCCTCAATGGCATTGGCCCAGAATTTTCTACTTGCAATAAAAGTATTCTACAATACTGAAGCACCAATCAAAAGCTTTGATATTAGTCCGCATCCATGAATTACACTGCTTACAAACATATATTTTGTTTATTTTCAATAATGATCTGATTTTATTTATGTGTGAGGTTGTTTGTTGTGTAAATGTGTGTAAAAGGGTCTGCAAATTGAATCTAAAATCTATAATTTTGTATTTCATACCAAATTATGAAATATCTTCCCAGCAAAATTTTGCAAATGAATAAATGTTAACCTAGCTTAGTTTAAAGGACAGATTTTATGATAGCATAATTTTTTCATTTTCTGACCTTGCCAATTCTTCTTGTACTAGCAGATTTCATTTATATGTGAGTCACATTACAAGATTCCTGGTCATGTGACAAGAAACATTTTCCTGGTCATGTGACAAGATTTACATACTCCTGGTCACAGGATGTGATTTGCAGACCCTGTTACTGTCATGCTCTGATGTATTGGATTTAAATAAATCTAATCAAAATTGTTTGCTCTCTGATTTGTTTTATTGTCCAAGATTTTCAGTTCAGGCTTACCCTGGTAGTCTAAAATATGCACATGTATTAGTATCAATGGTAGTGCCAGACAGAGTGTTCCAAAAGATAGTTTTGATAGTAAAAATAAAGGCCAGACCAACAGGTCTTTTAATCTGTATTTGTAGCAATATTTAGTCCAGATAAGCAGCCCTTAGTGTATTGGTAGCAATATTGGAACCAAAAAAATTGTACATTAAATCTTATGTATAAATAGCAATTTTGGAACCAAACCATGTGCTCTCAAAGAATATTTCCTGTGTTGTTAGCAACATTGGGACCAGTACAATGTTTATTAACATCTGCTTTGGTATCAACACTGGGACCAGTACATTGTTTATAAAAATCTTCTGTTTTGAAAGCAACACGGACAAGACCAAATTTACCCAGAGTTCTTTTTCCTGAACAACGTTGAAACCTGACCAAGTGAGAATGTTTCCCATTTTAGTAATAATATTAGAACCAGACAAAGTGCCCCTAAAGAATGTCTCCTGTATTGGTAGCATTATTAAAACAAGACCATGTGCTGTCCTTCCGTCTTAGGTATTCTCATTGTTATTTAAACCTGATTAATTAATCCTCAAGTTCCTGTATAAATAGCAAAATTTGAATTGGACCAAGTGGTCTTTCAAAACCCAACAAAGTGCTCTCAAAATGTTGTCTGTATTGTAAGCAACACTAGAATCGGACCAAGTGGCCATAGCTTCTGTTTTGGTAGGAATACCAGAATCGGACCAAGTGGCCATAACCTCTGATTTGGTAGGAATACCAGAATTGGACCAAATGGCCATAACTTCTGTTTTGGTAGGAATACCAGAATCGGACCAAGTGGCCATAGCTTCTGTTTTGGTAGGAATACCAGAATCGGACCAAGTGGCCATAAATTCTGATTTGGTAGGAATACCAGAATCGGACCAAGTGGCCATAACTTCTGATTTGGTAGGAATACCAGAATCGGACCAAGTGGCCATAACTTCTGTTTTGGTAGGAATACCAGAATCGGACCAAGTGGCCATAACTTCTGTTTTGGTAGGAATACCAGAATCGGACCAAGTGGCCATAGCTTCTGATTTGGTAGGAATACCAGAATCGGACCAAGTGGCCATAACTTCTGTTTTGGTAGAAATACTAGAATCAGACCAAGTGGCCATAACTTCTGATTTGGTAGCAATACCAGAATCGGACCAAGTGGCCATAACATCTGATTTGGTAGGAATACCAGAATTGGACCAAATGGCCATAACTTCTGTTTTGGTAGGAATACCAGAATCGGACCAAGTGGCCATAGCTTCTGTTTTGGTAGGAATACCAGAATCGGACCAAGTGGCCATAAATTCTGATTTGGTAGGAATACCAGAATCGGACCAAGTGGCCATAGCTTCTGATTTGGTAGGAATACCAGAATCGGACCAAGTGGCCATAACTTCTGTTTTGGTAGGAATACCAGAATCGGACCAAGTGGCCATAGCTTCTGATTTGGAAGGAATACCAGAATCGGACCAAGTGGCCATAGCTTCTGTTTTGGTAGGAATACCAGAATCGGACCAAGTGGCCATAACTTCTGTTTTGGTAGAAATACAAGAATCAGACCAAGTGGCCATAACTTCTGATTTGGTAGCAATACCAGAATCGGACCAAGTGGCCATAAATTCTGTTTTGGTAGGAATACCAGAATCAGACCAAGTGGCCATAACTTCTGTTTGGTAGGAATACCAGAATCAGACCAAATGGCCATAACTTCTGTTTTGGTAGGAATACCAGAATCAGACCAAGTTCCAAAGAGTTTTCTTTTGGTAACAACTATTGAGACCAAGTGTACCCAAAAGATCAATAAAAATACAGGCCCAGTAGGGCCTGTATTGCTCACCTGGCACACCCTTGTTTTGCTTTTTCTTTTTAAATATATCCAATCAGTAAAATGTAAACCAACTCACTAGCAATATCTTTATTAGCTCACCTGAGCCAAAGGCTCAAGTGAGCTTTTCTGATCAAAATTTGTCTGTCGTTGTCGGCGTCGTCGTCGTCGTCCGCGGCATAAACTTTTACATTTTCGACTTATTTTCTGAAACTATGAGGTAGATTTCAATGAAACTTTGTCAGATGCATATATGGGCCAGTGCAATTCAGATTTGTTCGTGACGTTGTCATGGCTCCCAAAACTAGGTCAAGGTGACCCATGGTTCCAAAAAACTTAAAAAATCTTCTTCTCCGAAAGCGATGATGGGAGAAAAAATCTGATGTGATATTTGGCTTATCAAGGGTCTTAGGCTTATAAATTGTTCATTTCGTGAAATTTGGTAAAAAATTAGGTTACGCGTTTTTGCGTTTAATTTTGAAAATTTCGTAAAATGGCTTCAAATTATTAAAACTTGACTATATGAATAGATATTGACATAGGGTTTTCAGTTTTGACTTTTTCTTGAAATAACCTTCAAAATGGTGTCAAGGTCAAAGTTCAAGGTCATGACCTAGTTTGTAATTTGTGCAGTTTTGGGCTTTTTTCTTCCAAATTATAAGAGATATATCATATTAAAACATTGTTAAAATGTTTAGCAGGACAAAATGTAAAAAGGTACAAAGTTTCGTAACTGTATGTTAATGCTTGTAGGAGTTGTTGCCCCTGAAATGTTATTTTTTTTGCTAAAAAAGACTAAAATTGTACGTTAGCTTGAAAACCATAAACTTTTTGTATAGGCATGTATTTTAGAATATTGAAGGTATTGACATGACAAACATTTTGATATATGGCTCAAGGTCATACATTCAAAGGTCAAGGTCATAGGTGCATAAAAAGACTGAAATTGTTAATTATCTTGGAAACTATTAACTTTTTGTATTGGCATGTATATTAGATTATTGTAGGAATTGATATGGTGATCATTCTGATATAAAATTCAAGGTTTTACGTTTGAATGTCAAGGTCATAGATGCATAAGAAGACTCAAATTGTTAATTATCTTGAAAACTATTAACTTTTTGCAAAGGTATATATGTTAGAATTTTGTAGGTATTGATATGACAATCATTTTGGTATGTGACTCAAGGTCATACATTCAAAGGTCAAGGTCATAGGTGCATAAAAAGACTGAAATTGTTTATTATCTTGGAAACTATTAACTTTTTGTAGGGCATGTATATTAGAATATTGTAGGAATTGATATGGTGATTATTCTGATATAAGATTCAAGGTCTTATGTTTAAAGGTCAAGGTCATAGATGCATAAAAAGACTCAAATTGTTAATTATCTTGAAAACTATTAACTTTTTTGTAGGAATGTATTTTAGAATATTTTATGTTTTTTTGCAAATGATTTTGGATATATCCTCAGGTTGGCCGTGTCCTCAGGTGAGCGTTAAGGCCCATGGGCCTCTTGTTTTCTATTATTTTAAGCAATATTTATCATAAACCTTTCAATTGGACATGTACATGTACTTTCAGGGAAAAGATTTAGGCTAAACATAGACCTTATTTGCATGTTACATGATTATTGCAAAAACAAAAAAAATTGTACAGAAAAACTGTTTCATATATTTAATCCCTCTACATCTATTTTCTATATTTCAAATTTCACCAAATCAGTAAATAAACCCATAATGACCATTTTTAGGTTTTCGCTATTAATAGTAATGGTAATCATCTTGGATTTCCAACAGACATGTCGGATACAATTTTGAATCTATACCAATCAAGGACTTTTCACACTCAATATCCTTTAAATTGGCCATGTACTTTCAGAAATAGTTTTTCAAAGATTTCAGCTAAAAGTAGACCTTATTTGCATATTATGTAATTAATGCACAAACCCAAAATTGTACAGGAAAACCTGTTATATATGTTTAATCCCCCTACTTCTATTTTCTACGTTTCAAATTTCAACAAAATTGGTACATAAACTAACCTGTAATGGCCTTTTATAGGTTTTTGCTACTTATAGTAATGGCAGCCATCTTGAGATTTAGACGGACATGTCGGATATAATTTTGAATCTATAGCAACTAAGGACCTTTCATACCAGATTTCATTTGAATTGGCTTATTGGTTTCAGAGAAGAAGATTAAAGGTTATGGAGGCAGGCTCGCACGTTTTACCATGCCATAAGTTCACCCTGGCTTTGCCAGGTGAACTTACAAAAATTGGAACCAGAACAAATTCTCTACATAGTGTCTTCTGTTTTCAATGCAATTTCGGGTCCATGACCATTTGTTTTGCTTGATTTAACAATAAAGCTACTATATCTTTCTGTCCAGACTTTCACGCTGAATTCATTTAAAGATCATGTATGTCTGGGTTAAAAGCAACATTTTACGTAATCCTTTATTAAATAAATTGAAATAATCTTAGAAAGTTAAATGTTTGTATTGTTTAAATCACATCAGTATTTTTTTAACTATTGGCAACTATAGCAAATTTATAAGATCTCTAAGGATTAATACAAGAACAAGGTCATGTATACTTGAGATGCACAAGTGATTTATGGTCTGTGTGTACTGAGGAAGACGTTTTAAGGTGCTAGCTGACTGAGCCAGTATGCTGTAGAGAAGTATAACATTTTTCCAGTTACATTATACCAGCACCTAGATGAACCAATCAATATTCTGTGAGCAAAGGTGAGAAAACAGTATCTCAAATCTTAAAATCTTGTGTATGGCTTGGAAGGGGTTTAAATCCATGACCTTCTGCTCTCTAGGTGGTAGCTCTACCCCTTAGCCATTGAGGTGGTTTAATCTTAAAAGGATTTGTTTTCATTTATTAACTAGTAAAAACTAATGACAATAAACCAAACACATTCAAAACCTTCACATTTTTATTACTGTGTGGAATCAAATTCATCATATTATTAAGTTTAAAAGAACAGCAGCTCTTCAAGCAATAAATATCACAAATAAAAGTAAATTAATATCAAAATGGAAATGGAATTGAAGTGTATCTTGTCCATACAGAAGACATTCATCATTGTACATTTTGTCTGGATTAGGTAATATTTTAACTTCTTAATTTAATGCAGAATACTGGTCTCTTCAGAGTACAATGTACCACAGATCAGTTCAGACTTTTTTTTTTTTTTTTTTTTTTTTTTTTTTTTATCTTTTTCAGCATTCTGTTTTACAATTTTTTAGTAAAAATAAATAATAAACAGAAACATGTTAAATCTCAACAAACAAACAAAAAAATAATTATTAAAACATTATACAAGCAATTTTTTTTTAAGTTATATGGGGCCATATTTTATTAATCTCTAAGAATTAATTAAAGAACGAGTTCATATTATGGTCAGTCTTGTAATAGCATTCAATTAGGTGCTAACTCACCATGTCCCAGGAAACCATACCACTCCTTTCACTTGTCCTGACTCCAGTTGAACCTATCCTTACTCTGTCTTTAAGCCGAGCTCAAGGTCATGAAGCAATATTTAAGTCATGTTTGACCAAGCTGAGGTTCAAATTCCCTACCTCCTGCTCTTGTGGCAAACCCTTATATATGACAAAGAGCCCATCCATATTTGGATTGTTGTTGTATCAACAAGTCAAAATTATCATTTATAAAGATGAAATAAGAAGAACAATACAAAGTAAGGAACTTAAAGAGACCAAAACTTGTAAAAAGTACTGGTACTTATCTAAATGAAATGGGATGGAAAGAGTCTTCAACAACTTGAAAGCAAAGTAAAACTCTGGGATTAGTTTTAGTTTTTTTGTTACTCTGGGTTCAGGTATACAGGTTTTTTGTTACTTTGGGTTCAGATTTTCAAGTTTTTTGTTACTCTGGGTTCAGTTTTACAGAATTTTTGTTACTCTGGGTTCAGTTTCACAGGTTTTTTTTTTTTTACTCTGGGTTCAGTTTCACAGGTTTTTGTTACTCTGGGTTCAGATTTATTTTTTTGTTACTCTGGGATCAGAGTAACAGGTTTTTTGTCACTCTGGGATCAGAGTTACAGGTTTTTTGTTACTCTGGATTCAGAGTTACAGGTTTTTTTGTTACTCTGGATTCAGAGTTACAGGTTTTTTGTTACTCTGGGTTCAGTTTTACAGGTTTTTTGTTACTCTGGGTTCAGATTTACAGTTATTTTGTTACTCTGGATTCAGAGTTACAGGTTTTTTGTTACTCTGGATTCAGAGTTACAGGTTTTTTGTTACTCTGGGTTCAGTTTTACAGGTTTTTTGTTACTCTGGATTCAGAGTTACAGGTTTTTTGTTACTCTGGGTTCAGTTTTACAGGTTTTTTGTTACTCTGGGTTCAGTTTTACAGGTTTTTTGTTACTCTGGGTTCAGAGTTACAGGTTTTTTGTTACTCTGGATTCAGAGTTACAGGTTTTTTGTTACTCTGGATTCAGAGTTACAGGTTTTTTGTTACTCTGGGTTCAGTTTTACAGGTTTTTTGTTACTCTGGATTCAGATTTACAGGTTTTTTGTTACTCTGGGTTCAGAGTTACAGGTTTTTTGTTACTCTGGGTTCAGAGTTACAGGTTTTTTGTTACTCTGGATTCAGAGTTACAGGTTTTTTGTTACTCTGGATTCAGAGTTACAGGTTTTTTGTTACTCTGGATTCAGAGTTACAGGTTTTTTGTTACTCTGGGTTCAGATTTACAGGTTTTTTTGTTACTCTGGATTCAGAGTTACAGGTTTTTTGTTACTCTGGATTCAGAGTTACAGGTTTTTTGTTACTCTTGGTTCAATTTTACAGGTTTTTTGTTACTCTGGATTCAGAGTTACAGGTTTTTTGTTACTCTGGGTTCAAAGTTACAGGTTTTTTGTTACTCTGGGTTCAGATTTACAGGTTTTTTGTTACTCTGGATTCAGAGTTACAGGTTTTTTGTTACTCTGGATTTAGAGTTACAGGTTTTTTGTTACCCTGGATTCAGAGTTACAGGTTTTTTGTTACTCTGGGTTCAGATTTACAGGTTTTTTGTTACTCTGGATTCAAAGTTACAGGTTTTTTGTTACTCTGGATTCAGAGTTACAGGTTTTTTGTTACTCTGGATTCAGAGTTTCAGGTTTTTTGTTACTCTGGATTTAGAGTTACAGGTTTTTTGTTACTCTGGATTCAGAGTTACAGGTTTTTTGTTACTCTGGATTCAGAGTTACAGGTTTTTTGTTACTCTGGATTCAGAGTTACAGGTTTTTTTGTTACTCTGGGTTCAGATTTACAGGTTTTTTGTTACTCTGGATTCAGAGTTACAGGTTTTTTTGTTACTCTGGATTCAGAGTTACAGGTTTTTTGTTACTCTGGGTTCAGATTTACAGGTTTTTTGTTACTCTGGATTCAGAGTTACAGGTTTTTTGTTACTCTGGATTCAGATTTACAGGTTTTTTGTTACTCTGGATTCAGAGTTACAGGTTTTTTGTTACTCTGGATTTAGAGTTACAGGTTTTTTGTTACCCTGGATTCAGAGTTACAGGTTTTTTGTTACTCTGGATTCAGAGTTACAGGTTTTTTGTTACTCTTGGTTCAGTTTTACAGGTTTTTTGTTACTCTGGATTCAGAGTTACAGGTTTTTTGTTACTCTGGGTTCAAAGTTACAGGTTTTTTGTTACTCTGGGTTCAGATTTACAGGTTTTTTGTTACTCTGGATTCAGAGTTACAGGTTTTTTGTTACTCTGGATTCAGAGTAACAGGTTTTTTGTTACTCTGGATTCAGAGTTACAGGTTTTTTGTTACTCTGGGTTCAGATTTACAGGTTTTTTGTTACTCTGGATTCAGAGTTACAGGTTTTTTGTTACTCTGGATTCAGAGTTACAGGTTTTTTGTTACTCTGGATTCAGAGTTACAGGTTTTTTGTTACTCTGGATTAAGAGTTACAGGTTTTTTTGTTACTCTGGGTTCAGTTTTACAGGTTTTTTGTTACTCTGGGTTCAGTTTTACAGGTTTTTTGTTACTCTGGATTCAGAGTTACAGGTTTTTTGTTACTCTGGGTTCAAAGTTACAGGTTTTTTGTTACTCTGGGTTCAGATTTACAGGTTTTTTGTTACTCTGGATTCAGAGTTACAGGTTTTTTGTTACTCTGGATTCAGAGTTACAGGTTTTTTGTTACTCTGGGTTCAGTTTTACAGGTTTTTTGTTACTCTGGGTTCAGATTTACAGGTTTTTTTGTTACTCTGGATTCAGAGTTACAGGTTTTTTGTTACTCTGGGTTCAGATTTACAGGTTTTTTGTTACTCTGGATTCAGAGTTACAAGTTTTTTGTTACTCTGGGTTCAGAGTTACAGGTTTTTTGTTACTCTGGATTCAGAGTTACAGGTTTTTTGTTACTCTGGATTCAGAGTTACAGGTTTTTTGTTACTCTGGATTCAGAGTTACAGGTTTTTTGTTACTCTGGGTTCAGAGTTACAGGTTTTTTGTTACTCTTGGTTCAGAGTTACAGGTTTTTTGTTACTCTGGATTCAGAGTTACAGGTTTTTTGTTACTCTGGATTCAGAGTTACAGGTTTTTTGTTACTCTGGATTCAGAGTTTCAGGTTTTTTGTTACTCTGGGTTCAGTTTTACAGGTTTTTTGTTACTCTGGGTTCAGTTTTACAGGTTTTTTGTTACTCTGGATTCAGAGTTACAGGTTTTTTGTTACTCTGGGTTCAAAGTTACAGGTTTTTTGTTACTCTGGGTTCAGATTTACAGGTTTTTTGTTACTCTGGATTCAGAGTTACAAGTTATTTGTTACTCTGGGTTCAGTTTTACAGGTTTTTTGTTACTCTGGATTAAGATTTACAGGTTTTTTGTTACTCTGGGTTCAGATTTACAGGTATTTTGTTACTCTGGGTTCAGAGTTACAGGTTTTTTGTTACTCTGGGTTCAGTTTTACAGGTTTTTTGTTACTCTGGGTTCAAAGTTACAGGTATTTTGTTACTCTGGGTTCAGATTTACAGGTTTTTTGTTACTCTGGATTCAGAGTTACAAGTTATTTGTTACTCTGGGTTCAGATTTACAGGTTTTTTGTTACTCTGGGTTCAGATTTACAGGTTTTTTGTTACTCTGGATTCAGAGTTACAAGTTATTTGTTACTCTGGGTTCAGATTTACAGGTTTTTTGTTACTCTGGGTTCAGATTTACAGGTTTTTTGTTACTCTGGGTTCAGATTTACAGGTATTTTTAGCTCACCTGAGCCAAAGGCTCAAGTGAGCTTTTCTGATCAAAATTTGTCTGTCGTCGTCGTCGTCGTCGGCGTTGTCGTCGTCGTCGGCGTCGTCGTCGTCGGCGTCGTCGTCGTCGTCCGCGGCGTAAACTTTTACATTTTCAACTTCTTTTCTAAAACTATGAGGTAGATTTCAATGAAACTTGGTCAGATGCATATATGGGCCAGTGCAATTCAGATTTGTTCGTGACGTTGTCATGGCTCCCAAAACTAGGTCAAGGTGACCCATGGTTCCAAAAAACTTAAAAAATCTTCTTCTCTGAAAGCGATGATGGGAGAAAAAATCTGATGTGATATTTGGCTTCTCTAGGGTCTTAAGCTTATAAATTGTTCATTTCGTGAAATTTGGTAAAAAATTAGGTTACGCGTTTTTGCGTTTAATTTTGAAAATTTCGTAAAATGGCTTCAAATTATTATAACTTGACTATATGAATAGATATTGACATGGGGTTTTCAGTTTTGACTTTTTCTTGAAATAACCTTCAAAATGGGGTCAAGGTCAAAGTTCAAGGTCATGACCTAGTTTGTAATTTGTGCAGTTTTAGGCTTTTTTCTTCCAAATTATAAGAGATATATAATATTAAAACATTGTTAAAATGTTTAGCAGGACAAAATGTAAAAAGGTACAAAGTTTCGTAACTGTATGATAATGCATGTAGGAGTTGTTGCCCCTGAAATGTTATTTTTTTGCTTAAAAAGACTAAAATTGTGCGTTAGCTTGAAAACTATAAACTTTTTGTATAGGCATGTATTATAGAATATTGTAGGTATTGACACGACGAACATTTTGATATATGGCTCAAGGTCATACATTCAAAGGTCAAGGTCATAGGTGCATAAAAAGACTGAAATTGTTAATTATCTTGGAAACTATTAACTTTTTGTATTGGCATGTATATTAGATTATTGTAGGAATTGATATGGTGATCATTCTGATATAAGATTCAAGGTTATACATTTGAATGTCAAGGTCATAGATGCATAAAAAGACCCAAATTGTTAATTATCTTGAAAACTATTAACTTTTTGCAAAGGTATATATACTAGAATTTTGTAGGTATTGATATGACAATCATTTTGATATGTGGCTCAAGGTTCTACGTTTAAAGGTCAAGGTCATAGATGCATAAAAAGACTCAAATTGTTAATTATCTCGGAAACTATTAACTTTTTGTATGGCATGTATATTAGAATATTTTATGTATTTTTGCAAATGATTTTGGATATATCCTCAGGTTGGCCATGTCCTCAGGTGAGCGTTAAGGCCCATGGGCCTCTTGTGTTACTCTGGGTTCAGATTTACAGGTATTTTGTTACTCTGGGTTCAGATTTACAGGTATTTTGTTACTCTGGGTTCAGATTTACAAGTTTTTTACCACTCTGGGTTAAGTTTAGGACACATTTCACTGAAGTTCAGATTAAAAAGATTTCAGTTTTCTAATGGTTCTGTTTTCATAGGTTTTGCTGTACAATTACACAATCACAACCCCTTTTTCACAAAATTGTACTGTCAAACTTATTTAATAACACTGTAACTTTCTGTGATAACTAAGCCATTACATAATCATTGGCTTTTCACTGCTTTATCAACTGTTATTTGCTCACAAGAATTTGATGTAGTGTTTGTTAGCATGTATGATCAAAGGGAGACATTTAAATAAGAAACAATAAAGAGCGATGTCCCTTGTACAATCTTGCGGTATGAGGTTTTGAATAAAAGCATATGGCTGTTCATAGTGTTGACCGTGTTCAATGTAATCCCAGCCACTGAACTGAATAAAAACTGTATTTAATACCAAAATATGAAAAAAAAACATTGGTAAAAACACACACACACACACACACACACACACACACACACACACACACACACACACACACACAGAAGGAGAATCCAAATAATGATATCACTAGTCACAAAATATGCCTTTCTCTATTAATAAGTTTGTTTAAATAGCTAATACCATTAATTTACCCCTGTAAATCAAGAACTGTGAGATTAGAAGTCTGATCACCAATAACTAGCTTTTGTTGTCCATTCACCCTAAATGGTTTCATCCAGTTGATTTTTCCTGTGTGTTGAATTTCTTGAATTTTACAAACTTCAGAAATATTTTCATTTCGTACTTCATGTGGATTTGAATGTCCATTTGATGTTCCATTTGATGTACCATTTGAATGTGCTCCTCCATTTTGAGAAGTGTTGTCTGCTTGATTTGACTTTGACAAATCCCATAATACAATGCAACAGTCATTACCTCCTGACACTAGAGAGCTTTCATTTAAGAAATGAACTTGTGAAGCACCTTGTGAATGAGCATGAAGACTAAATAACTCACAAATATATTTTCTACTCATGTCAAAAATAGCCACAATCCCATTTTCTAAAGCTCCAGCAAGATAATGACCATCTACTGATGTTGCTAAATTATGAATAAATGGAGGATTGACCATGTATGCCCCTCCATCTGGATTAATATTTTGTAATTCTTGCATATTAAACTGATTCAGACACTTTGGTCGCGAAAAATCCCAATGTATAAGTTTGCAATCTAAGCCTCCTGTTACGACTTCCCATGGCTTTCTGGGTCTAAAACAAACAGATGCACATATATTTGTATGTTTGTGACGCAGAGTTTTAAAAACCTTTTTATCTTTTAAATCAAGAATTTTAATTTCTCCAGAATCATCACATGCTGCAAGAAATTTCTCTTTTTCGTCAACGACAATCTGATTAATTTCTTCTTGATTCACACTGTAATCTTCAACTGCTTCTGAAAAATTCCTCAAATCGAAAATCTTAATCTGATCATCAAATGATGCATAAATTAAAAATTCATTTTCTTTTGATGTGGTCACTGATGTACAGTCTGTGTCCTGAATGGTTACTTTATTTATAAAACTAGAATTCGAATTCCATATGCAAAGTTCTCCATTTTCTCCACCAGAAACGATTTTGGATCCATCATTAGTGACATCCACACATAGAACTGACCCAGTGTGACCGTCCCGTAATACCTCGGACATTGTTCTAAAACAGAAAAAAATTACTTTTTATTTTAGAAAGGTAAAACTATTAATATGGAGGTCAATTGAGATTGGTTGATAATGAAACAGTTTTATAATTCACTGCTAATGTACTGGCTATTGTCAAACTCTGACAAAGACATAAACATTAGGTAGGTTGAAATACTACCAACTTTAAATATACTATAAACATTTTTGGTAGGTACTACATAAAGATTGGGAGGTCCAATATCAACAATGGAAAGTCCATGTGCACCAAAATCCAATAAACTCGTGTTACTCAACTTTGTTTATACAATGTATTCTTGATCAAACAAATATATCGTATACAACTTACAAACACTCAAAGCAATACTGTTGTCAAAGCAGCTGCACATTGTATTTTTTTTTTTATTTTTGGAAACCATTGGACAACTTTCACAAATTGCAATACATCAAGTGATTTTGAAACTGTTTTTAATACACAAAGGAAGTATAATCTTAAAACTATCCCACCAAAAACCGACAGGTCCATCGGACTTTTACAGTAAAAATTCCAAGGGTCCCAAAGTAAAATCAAAAGGTCATGGACCTCAGGCCTGAGGTATTCTGAACCCCTGAACATGAGATTAAAACAAAATTTCTTCAGACTTTGCCACAGTCTGAATTGCCAGACCCATCAATTCAAAGTGCTACAATGACTATCATTGTGAAAAAAAAAAATTGAGTCAACACTAAAATACAGCACCTACCCATTAAAACATGATGCCAACAGGCCTAAATCTGTCTACTTAACGACTTCACTTTATCAGAATTATAAAAAGATTAGCTAACTTTACAAAAACAACAAGCTACATAAGCTTATTTAAGTGAAATAAAAGTTATACACTTAAGGCAAATTTTTTTCACCTATATTGAGGTGTTTAGTTTAAGGATCATGGAAGAAACTGGAATGTCTGGAGAAAACCACTGACTTTTGGCAAGTGAAAGGACAAACTTTCTCACATCCTCGTCATTAGTGGGATTCAAATCTAGCTCATGTTTTAGATATCTTAGCAAGAGGCCACAACAAAGTTATCAGTGTTTTATGTGCTGATGCTAAACCGGTACTTGACGTTTCAAGCTTCTATGCCTTTCCATTTATGACAAGAAGATGTTAAAAAGTTATACTTCTTCAAGACAATGACCTTGATTGAATGAGGTCACAGTCAGTCAGTTTCAAAAACTTGTTGAGCTTAAATATGATTTTATTTAAGAAGTTTTAAGTTCTTAAGTCTTTTACTTTTAGTTCATGAAAAAAATGTTTAAAGGTTTCCTGAAGAAGTTAAAGAAAAAGTGTACAGATGGACAAAAATAGCTCATCCTGATTGAAAGATAAAATAAAACATAATACATGAACAGAAACATGATAGAGATGTAGATAGTATAGTGGTCAGTGTAAGAAAGGTAAGTACATAGCTGATATTGAGGTCAGAGGATAGAAAGAATGGCAAAAACATTATGGAAATAAAAACGCAATAAATAGAAAGAACAAATAAATATGATAAAATGAATTGACGGATAAAGACATCAACAGTCAAATCATTAATGGAGATGAGACTAATTAAAATAAAACTTGCTAGTGGAGAGAGAGAGAGAGAGAGAGAGAGAGAGAGAGAGAGAGAGAGAGAGAGAGAGAGAGAGAGAGAGGTAACACATGTTGGAAAAATAGACCAAAACCTTGCGGACAGAGAGAATATTTTATTTACAGAATACTTCAAAGAACAAGATTAAGGATACTGGAAACATTAAAAAATATGAGGAACAGAAAATTGGGAGGGTGGTAGATGAAGAAATATAAAATGATGCAAAGAGTATGTGAAAACATGATGGAAATAGTAAATAAAGGTAGAGATTACAACAGATCATAATCATGATGTAAAAGTGATGGCAAGAAAGAATGAAAAAGTTGTAGGCTAAACAGAAGTGGTAGATGATCATGGTGATTTATATTGGTGGAGCAGCAGGACATAGTAGAAAGAATCTAAAATATGTACATAAGAATATCGAAGTATGGTTTGAAAAAACGAGACAGAGAGAGAGAGAGAGAGAGAGAGAGAGAGAGAGAGAGAGAGAGAGAGAGAGAGTTACCCGATTTTCTGCTTACATGTATTTCAACCATGCATACTAAATAAAGACTGGCGATGTGTTTTACACTTCGTGTTAAGGAAAGACTAGAGGATATCGAAGATCTTAGAAACTTAAAAAGTAGACGTTTTATATATGGTCACTAGATGGCGTATGTAATAATATCCTACGTGATTAGCGAAAAAATATGTACGGGTCAATTCGGGGTCATGAACGGGAAGTGAAGTGGTTTTCAAGATGGCGGCAAGCTGTTGTGGAGTCAAGAAACAGAAACTCAACAATTCTATGGCCGCCGTATGTAATGGGTCAGCAGCTCACTCAAGCCACTACAAGAATGGATACACCGTTGCTAGAGTAGACATGTGTTATTTTTGTTTTGATGTCCTTCATAGTCATTTATATAGTTACGATCCGCCCAAAGCACCTTGCTTCCCCAATGATTCATAGTAAGTATGGCCTCCCTAGTAAATGAACTTTTTGGCAAATAATTGGTTTGAAAGTTTTATTTTCATCTCCATAACTTTGTTGCAAGGGTAGTGGAAATTGTGGTTTCGAAGTTAACGCCATATCATTCTTATGCTTAAAACTTGTAACTTAATGCAGTTTTCAAGTTTAAGTATTTGTTTTGGTTTCAGGCATTTGGAAGGTTCCATTATCTATTTAGGGGATGACGGGTCAATGTTTTGTTTATGTGGGATATTAAGTAACTCATCATTTTTGTCATTTTTTAATCAGGAAATACTCATACAGTTTTATTTAAACAATTAATGAAAATAATAATTCTTTGTGTCTCAACTTTTAGTTATAATATCCACCCTACCCATGTTAATGATCTCTATTTATAGTATATAAACAATGAATCATTCAATCAGCTTATATCTTTATATAATTTTCCTTTGTTTACTTTGAAGTCTTTGTGTATTGAAAAAGAATTTAACTTATTAGACAGGATAAAAAAGATTAGAATTGTTAAATTGTTAGAAAGTAATTTGACAATGTTTTACCCATTTAGTGACTTTCAACTGAGGTTCCATTTCATATTGAATATAAGTGTAACAGGAGGGAGGAAATACCTGGAAAAATCTCACTGATTCCAACTGAGGCAGGGGTCACACTGACTTCAATTTTTTTTCTCCAAAATTTTCGCCATATAGATTTTGTATGGGCCAAAGGTATTTTCTGGTCTAATTGTAATTTCTGGCGAAAATTTAAGAGAAATAAATTGGCTTATAAAATGCATGTCTGATGACATGAAGAACAGCAACAGTTTTCCTTGTTTTATTTCTTTTATTCATAAAATAAAGCACGAGTGCATAAGTAAACTGTAAACAAAACAAAAGCACAAGTTTAAATTCCAATAGGATTACTACATGTTTTTACAGTTATTTCTACTAAAAATTCAAGAGTTCAAGCTGTTACCGCCGATAATTGATAATCTCATTCTAATTTAGCAATTACCTGTGATTATCCGTAAATGCGGCATGGTAATCACTCGCTTACATCAGTAATCAATCTCGTTAAATGATTAAGCCACCTGTAATTAACACCTTCACACGTGAAATTTTGTTTAATCAACATCATGTACATGGCTTCGGTGACCCAATTTAACACTCATTCGGAACTCTCTAGATTTATGGTTTGATAAACACGTAGACAGAGACGGAAACCTGTTGCTTTAGCGACTCTCTGCTCATGTCCCAGAAGCGTAGTGAACTTGTTAATGTAAACATTTTTTTCGCCGGTGTTTATTTTTTATCGCCAAATTTATTTATTTTTCTCATTTTGCGAAAAAAGCGAACGACAGCGTGAACCCTGTGAGGATCAATTTGGCCCTGTCTGTTGATAAGCGAGCACTCTACCACAAGCTTAAAGATCTGGACCAGAAAGTCTTGCAGTGAATCAGTCTATTATATCTGCTATATTCAACACAACAACTCCATGACAAGCTCAGCCCAGCTACGTAACCAGTATTCACTATGTAGGATTAAATTCCTTTTTTTTTTTTTTTTTTTGGAAACTTTCAAAGTCAGTTTTTTTAGAGATGGCTTAAACCAAAAATGTTACTTATATGCCTATGCGAACAAAGTTATACAATAAGTTCTGTTAATATTTGTATCTATTAATATCTGTTGGATTATAGGTTCATAGGGCCATGACAAATTATTTGTAGTTCATCAGACTCGCTTGCCTCTAAAATCTAGAATTAAAAATCAAATTAATTTCATTTTCAAATTGTTTTCTGCCTGTCTAAAATATCTAATAAAATCCTGTATCCATTTTTTGGCAAAATTTTTGGCTGCATTCAGTGTGAATTTAACAATATCAGGGCAACATTTGTTCAGTGTTTTACTATTAAACAGTTCTTGATTGATTTATTATTTGCTATATTGGATGGGAGTTTACCAGAACAGCATGTTCTTTGCTGTTATCAGTTATTTTTAAACTTTTTTGTCTTTTCCTGCAAAAGTTATCTTTTTGTGAATTTATTCCACACTCAACAGTTCAAATTTTGTTCGCCTGGAGAAAATGTTTTAGAAAACAAAAATACAATTAATTTTTAATTGCTTGCTTGCCTCTACTTTTTCCCTCAAAAAAACTGTAGAACTAAAAATTAATTTGGTGTGGCCTATAGATAATGTTAACATGATCAAGCAGCCCTACATGTCTACAGTATACAGTGTGTCATGTCTGTTTCATTCTTGTCAACTCTTGTGACATAAATTGTAGAACAAATAATTAAACTAGAATGGTTAGCTTGAAATTATTATATCAATTCAAGACAGATTAACCATAATTATGTGATAACAGAAACCACTGGTGCAGAAATCAACAAACATGTTAGATGGGTTATCAAATGTTAACATTTAGAGTTCATATTAGACGGGGATCTGATGCCTTTGTTTCCAAAATATAATCAGGAAATCAGTAATGGATTAATCACCGAGTTAATTAATTCTGGTCAAGATTCTTTAACTCGTCAAGTCAGTTAGTATTGGGATGGTAAAAAAACTGAATCGCTAGGAGAAAAACACTCAACTTTCAGCAATATCTAAAACTAGTACATCTGTCAGAGTGGGTTTCAAACAGATGCTGCTGAGGTTATACATTTTATCCATATCTTTGTCATGTTAAGGTTGGTCAAACATAAAGATAAAAAAAAAAAATTCAGTTTTTGAATGAAATTTGCGTTTTTTATTTGCAGTCCATTATTCGTCACATGGAAAATAGGAAACAATCGTCGATTACGAGGTTGTATAGGAACATTTTCTGCCACAAATCTTCATAGCGGTCTCAGGGAATATGCAGTCACTAGGTTTGTATATTTTGCCATTAACTCACCTGGCCCAAAGTATGAAGATGAAACTTTATACACCTACTTTAACCATAGCCCACTAGCCGAAAAACAAAAGGTTGAAAAGTACAATGAAAATTGATAATACCGAAACACCTTCCAAACCAATGATTTTTAAGCGGTTAGCGTATACGCTAAACGCTTATAGGCATCGTTTATATTAGGAAGTGATAGGTCAAAGCGACTCCTAGCGGTAACCTTAGACCTTTGACAGAAGATTCATGCTGTTTGGAGAGATCTACTATGCCACACCTACTCATAGCAACACTTCTCATGTCAGTGATATACAACATGGCGGATGTTGTCTTTTCATTCACAGAACAATTTGCTCTGTTTCAGAATGCAGATAGATGATCGATGTTACGCTATTTCAAACAATCCTCGTGGGGTAAAGATCGTATATCTTTACAGCTGAAAGGAGAGTGGTTTTTATGAAATCAAATCCAAAGATTTCAAGGATGTCACTCATAACCGACCGTGTTTTCGAAGCATGAAGATGGTGAATCAAGCACAGACTGTGTCAGTAATAGGTCCAGCTGTTTTATGTGCGGCCAAAATCATTTCATTATTATATTGGAAGAATAAGGTGCGTTGTTGCTTCTATTCAACATATATCAAAATACGGTATCAGGTCAAATCGCCCCCGTCAAATTCGCCCACATGTAAAAATCGCCCCCGTTCTAAAATGCCCAACTTTTGCTATCGCCCCACTGTCAAAATCGCTCCCTGAAAATTTGCCCCCAAATTATTAAAAGATCGCTCCCTTTTCGGAATGACAAAGATATGTAACAGAAGTACCAGTTAAATTTTGATGTGCCAGATGTGCACAATTCAGATATACATATATTCCTCATCAGTGACACAAAGGTCGAAGTTTGATAGATAAAATACATAAGCCAAACAGTTGAAAATAAATGAAACTAAAGTTCCAGCATTATATAAATCCAAATCCAGCTAAGGAATTGCTTTGCATGAGGGAACAAACCTTAGTTTTAAATAAATTTCAAAATTTAAGATGGCTGAAAATGGTACATTTTCTGACAGTACAAAGTACTGCCTACTGAGTTACGGATATCTGATTTTTTGAGATTTCAAAAGTGTACCTTTTAATGAGATGAGGATTTTTTGGTGATCAAATTGCACATATTTTGTGTTACTGTTTGTAAATATGTATTGTTTGTACTGCAATGCACCATGTGTTGTGCTATCATACAAATGTATTGACTTAGAGTACAGATCCGTGTGTTGTGATTACTGTCTTCAGTTAATAAGTGACAGAAAAAAATACATCTTTTGTCAGAATTTTATAAATTCATTACAGTGGGTACAGTAAAGAAATAGGTGTAATGTTTTTAAAAGATAATGTTTAAGGCGGGATGCAGGAAGTGTTTTCAAGCATACTTTGATCATATTACAAGAGGCACCAGGTATCCGTCTCAAGTGGGATTCATCCCCAGGCGGTGAACAGCACTGTGATCTGTAAGCGTGCACTTTTGACCACTAGGCCACTGAGACCACTTACCGGTAATTGATGTAAATGACAAAATGATGTACTGTAATTATATACTCTGTGTGTAAACTGTAATGTCAGTTTACCAATAAAAGAAATTATTATCATTATTATTATTATTATTATTATTCAGGTAAACCATCTCTACTTTATAACTGATCAAATCCAGACCGGGCTCCTACTTTTAAAGTAAAACAGCTTAACACCAAGGAAGTCAAAGAAGAAAGCGAAAAAGGCTAATAAACCTTTGACAGGTATTTACAATAATTTGTAACAACTACTTGGATGTAGAGTGCTGATTCCACCATCATTTTTATGTAGAACAAATTTTGAATACTGACCATGGCCGACTTGAAGTTGAGGTCTGAAAAAGATGGCAACTTTTAGAAGTGAACAGAAACATGTGACTTTTTTTTATTTATTGCCTAGGTAGAACTGCAGTAACTGAGTGTAAAGTACAAGGTTAGGTTTGTACCAAATCTATTATGGAAAATAGAGTGAAAATTTCATACGAAAAATGAATTTGAATAATTTGAATTACAGAATGAATATATATCATACCAAGATATCAGCATATAGCAAGTTTCTATTTAAAAGTATGATCCCAGTGAAATGTTTTTCTACTCTGCTATGGCCTTTCCAAAAATGTACATTACATATATTCACTTTATAGTAAGCATAGTAAACAGGTTACATGAATAAAAAAGTTCATGACATACACTTATGCAGTGGTTTCAATAGAAGCCAGCAGCCAGCAAAACCTGTCATCTACTTTGGTATTTTTACTCTTTGTCTGCTGCCTACTTTTATTCTATAGACATCTATTAGTATTACATTTATATAAAATTACAACTGAATTTGCTGTCTACTTCAAAAAATGTGCTGGCTACTTTAAAACCTGTTAAAAGGGCTGCTTATGCTTTACATGGAAAAAATGTGGAGTTAAGAGACAGTCAATTTGCTATCATTGCAAAATTTCTCATTAGTGCTGAATAATCAAAAATTTATATGGAAAGATTAAGTATACAATGCATATTGGGTCGAGTAATTGTAAATACATTTCATCAAGAAAATAAAAAAAATAAAAATCCTTTTCAGAAGTTTAATGTTTACAGACAGATAACTGAGTGTAAAATATTTCTGATTATACTTTAGTTTTAGACTTCTCATTGTAAGTAAAATATATTGCACAACAACTTTAGAACAGTAACACCAAGATTAAATGATTTTTCTTCATTAATAATGTTTATAACCTATTTTTGCTTCGTCAAGTTATACTCAAAGGTCTCGATTTCAATATTTTCTCAGGAATGTTAAATACAATTCATTTTTCAAACTCATTTAAAACAAATTGTTTTTATTTGAAAAGTTTATGTATTTGTTTTTTTTTTTCTTTTCAGAAATAACAAACTGAAGGAGCAACAAGCAAATAAAGAAAAACATCATGCTGCTTAGGCTGTTCAGGATTTATTTGAAAAATTAATCGAACATTGCAGTAGATCTGAACAAGATGCCATAAACCAGAATGCACCCTGATTTGTAAAACTGGACACCTTAGAACTAGACAAGATACAATTCTTGAAATCGGTTACATACTATCCATCTATTGACAAGAGTCAAATTGACAATGAAATGCATTGATAACAGAAAGGGCATTATCAAAGCAAGGTTATTTTGTATAATTGAAAGTAAATCCTGCTAAAAGACAAACTTTGCTTTTTCTGAATACACAAGTTATATCTTTTCAGACATATTGTAGTCTGTTTAACTTAACTTTTAGACAGATTCTTTTATATCAAATGGCCATATATCCTTAATGAATATATGTCCTTTTGTAACAGTATAAAAATTAAGATAATAAATCAGAAAAATTAACATGAACTGGAACTTGTTTTTATTGGCAATATTTTTTTTTTCATGTCATTGCTAATGAAAATTTTCTCCAGAAATTTCTTTTCATGTTATTAAAGTACCCTAACATTAGGGCCTTGGTGGGCAAGTGGTCTAGGTCAAATGCTTACATCATTATGGTTGCTCAGTTCGTAGAGTCCTCGATTTGTATGTTGGGTGTCAGAGTTCGAACCCAGACTGGGGCTGACCAAGACTAGAAAACTGATAGTTACTATAATGTTTTTGCCAAGTACTTGCCATTTAGAAATGAAAATCACGGGGTCCTTCAGAGTAGACCTTAAAAATTGGTGTTCAATGTCAGGACATGCATGGGTCACTAAAGAACCCTCCCTACACACAGCCCTAAGCACACTGCAAAGGTAAATATTTCTGCCACTTCACCTGCAGCTGGTGACGTCTTGATATAAGTGAAATATTCTTGACTGGGATGTAAAGCCCCATTAGATGAAATTAAATCACATGCTTACAGATCAAAGTACATCTCACTGAGTAGGTTTGAATCCCACTGTGACAGAAACTAGGATAAGAAAGTTTTTCACTTGCTTGTCGAAAGTCTTTGTCTATCTCCAGGCACTCCAGTTTACTCCATCAGCTTAACACTGACTACCTTGATATTTATGTGAAAGAATCTGTATTTTGATGGGTTCAAAAACACCATTTGCCCCCTCCACTCCACTCCAGTATACCCTATATAGAATCAAAGTCGGCATATAATATCAGAAAACAAATGAATATTGGCTACTAATACAACCGATTGCATCATTTTCTCCTTTTTACAACCTAGGGCGAATAAGGATAGGGACAAACATGCAGCATTAGTTTTCCAAATTTCTGATATCAACTTATTTAGGTAATTAACTTTAAGACTTGCTTCTAAAAACATTTTAACTGTCCTACATGGTTTGATAACAACCAATGAAAGGCATAATTTCTATTTTAAATTGATCAGGAACAACTAATTGTAACAATTCCACCATGGTGTGTACTCATCTACAGATTTATTTCATGAAAACATTTTTCCAATTATTTCTATTGTGAGTGGAATGTTATTTAATTTGTCTTTATTCAACAAGTTTTATGCCTTCACTGAAGAAATTGGGTTCAAACAAATACTCTAAAGCATTAAATGAGAGTTTTGTTGGTTGTAATGCTGTTTTATGTTGCAGTGGCAATTTTTCAGCCAGTAAGTAAGACAAGAGTAAGTTTCTTAATTTCTTGGGATAAATTAAAGAAGAAGTTTGTGCATGTGCAAGATGTGGAAGTGTGTTTTACTGTTTGCCATACTAGGCAATTTCCACATGCTAGCTCCTAGAGTCAGTCTGCTTCAGACAAGTACCCAACCCTTATTCACAGTATGACAATGTGTCAACAGTCAGTACTCTCTCCTCAAATTTAAGTCTTATGTTTGACCTGGCCAGGGATTGAACCAACACCCCAACCTACACTCCACCCCACCCTGCTTTGGAAGAAGATTTGCTGCCTCTGCATCATCAAGCCTGTATTCAGTTGGTTTTGGCCTAGTGGTCTGAAGTGCCAGCTTGCAAATCAGAGTGTCTTACCTCTGAAGTGTTAGTTCCTCTGTCATTTGTTTAATTTTTCTAACAGCACTAGTCTGTGATTTTTTTTTTTTTTTTTGGAAACTTCAGTTTTCTTTACCATTGCCAATTTGATTGCTTAAACTTATCTTTGCCAGGTTGTTAAATGCCATCAACATAGCACAGGAAAGTATAAGTGGCTAACTAGTTTAGTGTCAGTTTGTATGTCTCTTAATCTTTTCTTGAAAACTGGTAACTTTTTTATAAACATGTATATGAAAATATTGTAAGTAATGATATGACAATCATTTTGATATATGATTCAAGGTCATACATTCAAAGGTCAAGGTCATAGCTGCATAAGAAGTCTTAAATTGTTAATTATCTTGAAAACTATAAACTTATTGTATAGGCAGGCGTAATAGAATATTGTAGGTTTTATTATACTGATTATTTTTATATATGACTCAAGGTCATAGGTATCAAGGTCAAGGTCACAACTGCAAAAAAAGGAAAAAGGTAAATTACCTTGAAAACTATAAACTTCTTGTATAAACGTGTATATTAAAACATTGCATGTTTTGATATGATGATCATTTTGATATAAGGTTCAAGGTCATATGTTCAAATGTCAAGGTCATAGCTGCATAAGAAGTCTTAAATCGTTAATTATTTTGAATTCTATTCACATTTGTATAGCCATGTGTATTAGAGTATTGTAGGTTTTGATATGAAGATCATTTTGATATGTTTCAAGGTCATAGCTGCATAGGAAGGCTGAAATTGATAATTATCTTGAAAACTATAAACTTTTTGTATAGGCATGTATATTCAATTATTGTAGGTTTTAATATGATGATCATTTTGATATATGGTTCAAATTCATAGGTTCAAAGGTCAAAATCAAAACTGCATAAGTATACTGAAATTGTTAATGTATTAGAAATTATTCATTGTTTTATAGTTCCTGTGTGCTTATTAGCTACTTATGAATTAGCTTTGAAATGAGCTAGATATATCTTATCAATTATTGATTTTTCAACTTTTCCAATAGTTTTACATAAATGTTTATAGTGTGTATACCTTGCCTGAAGACAAAATATATATAAATACGACCTTCTATGAATGTTAACAATAACAGCAGTCATGTAATAATCTGCAATGATAAATGATCTCTGCTCAAACGACTGAACAGATCTCAATGAAATTTCAATGACCAAGATCAAATGCAAGGTCATGGCATAGTTTTTTACCTTTGTACTTTTGCGAATTTTTAAACATTTTTTTGGAAAAAATTACTTTTCAATGTAATGTCAGATGGGAAAATAATCCGAGTCAAAGGTCGTGAGTAAAAGGACTAAGATGTTGGTCTTCCTGAATTAAGGTGGTTATTTTTGATACAAGTCATTACTTCTTACCGTAAATCCCCGGATATAAGACTACTTCGCCTATAAGACGGGGTGGGATTTTCCCGTAATTTTTTATGATTTCAGGCGATACTGCACCTATAAGACGACCATGATTTTCAGACAAGGTCATACTGGTACCGGTATTTGACGCTGCCAATCGGACCATAAACTTTCCACAAATTTTCGCCTTTTGTTTAAATTTTTTATTTTTAATACCGTACTTGTGAAATTGATTTCTTTGCCGTTTGATTGTAGTTTAATTTTGAATTAATCAGAAAACGTAAAACATAAAATCAGATGCCAGAACATCTCATCATCAGTAATCATGAAGACGTATATCTGTTCTGTTTTAAAATAAATTCAATAAACTACATTTTAAAAATTTCGTTATTCAATCAGCTGTTGAAGACAGGAACCCTGATACCCAAAACATATTGCCCTTTATGTGTGAAGCAGACAAAGTGTAGTTTATGTAATTTCCAGATTGTTACTAAAAGAAAACAAAAAGAATAAAATATTGTACAGAATATTTCCCGCCTCCTTGATTACTGTACTTACCGAAACCTTGACGATTTCTTTTATTTCTTATTTTAATTATTTATTATAACTTTATTTTATTAAAGGATCATTAAATATACACAACTACGAAAATTTCAAAGCACGTGATTCGCGTTTCTTGTATGTTATGAATCTGGAAAATATATCAACCATTATGAAACTGTAATATACAAAAACAAAGATGGCGGACATTATGATCGTGCGTGGACATTTTCTCAAGAATTTCAACCCCTCACATATAAGACGACCCCCCCTTCTCAAAAAATAAATTTTAAGGTAAAATAACCCGTCTTATATGCGGGGATTTACGGTAATTACTAAATAAGATTTTTTGTTGAGAGATATTTTGCTACACAGTTTCAATAAATATTTATTTTGTTTAATGCAACTTTCAAAATATCATAAAGAAGATTTTATTTTGTATCAAGACACTTTTACCGATCATTTTCTATCAGGTGGGAATATTTGATCCCTTGTTTCGAAATAAAACTGAGAAATGGAGCAATGGTGTTTTACGCAATCACAGTTAACAGTCTATTCAAAATGGGGCCTGATCTAAAACTGATTACAACATCATATATTTTGTGACAAATATAACGTACATAATTGCACAAAGCTAAAGGTCTACCAAAATCCAATCAAAGGGCTGTACATTTTTTTGAGAAATCGAATTTCTCCAGGGACTTTCTGTTGAAAAGTTAGATAATCAAAATTTTATCCTAACTTTCCGAGCTACAAGGCTAACCGCTTTCCAGTACTTTCAGTACTTTGATTAATAAGATAGTTCATCACAATATTGTTGATAAGTATGGAGTCACTGTATTCAAACTTATACCGGATATTATTTGAGTATTATTCTGGAGCACCCGACCTCACTTCCTTGTTGAAAGTTTACATGTATAACTAAATTGGCCAGTTTTCAAAGTTTTTTTTTTTTTTTAGATTGTTATTGGACATGGACTTGCATGTTTGTGTTTTATAATAGTAGTTAATATACACAACTTATTTTTTTTAACTCAAAAATTATGTGACCTTACAAAAGTTTATTCAGTTGAGAAAGTTAAGTTTAATAAGGGTTAATTTGAGATATGTTTTTGGTTCATCCTGGGGTTTTAATTTAGACAGGTTTTCAGTTTAGATAGTTTAGGTTTATTAGGGGTTAAGTTGAGATATGTTTTTGGTTCATCATGGGGTTTTAATTTAGACAGGTTTTCAGTTGAGATAGTTTAGGTTTATTAAGGGTTAAGTTGAGATATGTTTTTGGTTCATCCTGGGGTTTTAATTAAGACAGGTTTCAGTTTAGACAGTTTAGGTTTATTAGGGGTTAAGTTGAGATATGTTTTTGGTTCATCATGGGGTTTTAATTTAGACAGGTTTTCAGTTGAGAAAGTTTAGGTTTATTAAGGGTTAAGTTGAGATATGTTTTTGGTTCTTCCTTGGGTTTTAATTTAGACAGGTTTTCAGTTGAGATAGTTTAGGTTTATTAAGGGTTAAGTTGAGATATGTTTTTGGTTCATCCTGGGGTTTTAATTTAGACAGGTTTTCAGTTGAGATAGTTTAGGTTTATTAAGGGTTAAGTTGAGATATGTTTTTGGTTCATCCTGGGGTTTTAATTTAGACAGGTTTCAGTTAAGACAGTTTAGGTTTATTAGGGGTTAAGTTGAGATATGTTTTTGGTTCATCATGGGGTTTTAATTTAGACAGGTTTTCAGTTGAGATAGTTTAGGTTTATTAAGGGTTAAGTTGAGATATGTTTTTGGTTCGTCCTTGGGTTTTAATTTAGACAGGTTTTCAGTTGAGATAGTTTTGGTTTATTAAGGGTTAAGTTGAGATATGTTTTTGGGTTTTTCAGTTTAGATAGTTTTGGTTTATTAAGGGTTAAGTTGAGATATGTTTTTGGGTTTTTCAGTTTAGATAGTTTAGGTTTATTAGGGCTTAGGTTGAGATATGTTTTTGGTTCATCCTGGGGTTTTAATTTAGACAATTTTTCATTTGAGATAGTTTAGGTTTATTAAGGGTTAAGTTGAGATATGTTTTTGGGTTTTTTAGTTTAGATAGTTTTGGTCTATAGGGGTTAAGTTGAGATATGTTTTTGGTTCCTCCTGGGGTTTTAATTTAGACAGGTTTTCAGTTGAGATAGTTTAGGTTTATCAAGGGTTAAGTTCAGATATGTTTTTGGGTTTTTCAGTTTAGATAGTTTAGGTTTATTAGGGGTTAAGTTGAGATATGTTTTTGGTTCATCCTGGGGTTTTATTTTAGACAGGTTTTCAGTTGAGATAGTTTTGGTTTATTAAGGGTTAAGTTGAGATATGTTTTTGGTTCGTCCTTGGGTTTTAATTTAGACAGGTTTCAGTTGAGATAGTTTTGGTTTATTAAGGGTTAAGTTGAGATATGTTTTTGGGTTTTTCAGTTTAGATAGTTTTGGTTTATTAAGGGTTAAGTTGAGATATGTTTTTGGGTTTTTCAGTTTAGATAGTTTAGGTTTATTAAGGGTTAAGTTGATATATGTTTTTGGTTCGTCATGTGGTTTTAATTCAGACAGGTTTTCAGTTGAGATAGTTAAGGTTTAATAAGGGTTAAGTTGAGATATGTTTTTGGGTTTTTCAGTTATATAGTTTTGGTCTATAGGGGTTAAGTTGAGATATGTTTTTGGTTCGTCCTGGGGTTTTAATTTAGACAGGTTTTCAGTTGAGATAGTTTAGGTTTATTAAGGGTTAAGTTGAGATATGTTTTTGGGTTTTTCAGTTTAGATAGTTTTGGTCTGTAGGGGTTAAGTTAAGATATGTTTCTGGTTCATCCTGGGGTTTTAATTTAGACAGGTTTTCAGTTGAGATAGTTTAGGTTTATCAAGGGTTAAGTTGAGATATGTTTTTGGGTTTTTCAGTTTAGATAGTTTAGGTTTATTAGGGGTTAAGTTGAGATATGTTTTTGGTTCATCCTGGGATTTTAATTTAGACAGGTTTTCAGTTGAGATAGTTTAGGTTTATTAAGGGTTAAGTTGAGATATGTTTTTGATTCATCCTGGGGTTTTAATTTAGACAGGTTTTCAGTTGAGATAGTTTAGGTTTATTAAGGGTTAAGTTGAGATATGTTTTTGGTTTATCCTGAGGTTTTAATTTAGACAGGTTTTCAGTTGAGATAGTTTAGGTTTATCAAGGGTTAAGTTGAGATATGTTTTTGGGTTTTTCAGTTTAGATAGTTTAGGTTTATTAGGGGTTCAGTTGAGATATGTTTTTGGTTCATCCTGGGGTTTTAATTTAGACAGGTTTTCAGTTGAGATAGTTTAGGTTTATTAAGGGTTAAGTTGAGATATGTTTTTGGTTCATCCTGGGGTTTTAATTAAGACAGGTTTCAGTTTAGACAGTTTAGGTTTTAAAGGGGTTAAGTTGAGATATGTTTTTGGTTCATCATGGGGTTTTAATTTAGACAGGTTTTCAGTTGAGAAAGTTTAGGTTTATTAAGGGTTAAGTTGAGATATGTTTTTGGTTCTTCCTTGGGTTTTAATTTAGACAGGTTTTCAGTTGAGATAGTTTAGGTTTATTAAGGGTTAAGTTGAGATATGTTTTTGGTTCATCCTGGGGTTTTATTTAGACAGGTTTTCAGTTGAGATAGTTTAGGTTTTTTAAGGGTTAAGTTGATATATGTTTTTGGTTCATCCTGGGGTTTTAATTTAGACAGGTTTCAGTTAAGACAGTTTAGGTTTATTAGGGGTTAAGTTGAGATATGTTTTTGGTTCATCATGGGGTTTTAATTTAGACAGGTTTTCAGTTGAGATAGTTTAGGTTTATTAAGGGTTAAGTTGAGATATGTTTTTGGTTCATCCTTGGGTTTTAATTTAGACAGGTTTTCAGTTGAGATAGTTTTGGTTTATTAAGGGTTAAGTTGAGATATGTTTTTGGGTTTTTCAGGTCAGATAGTTTTGGTTTATTAAGGGTTAAGTTGAGATATGTTTTTGGGTTTTTCAGTTTAGATAGTTTAGGTTTATTAGGGGTTAGGTTGAGATATGTTTTTGGTTCATCCTGGGGTTTTAATTTAGACAATTTTTCAGTTGAGATAGTTTAGGTTTATTAAGGGTTAAGTTGAGATATGTTTTTTGGTTTTTCAGTTTAGATAGTTTTGGTCTATAGGGGTTACGTTGAGATATGTTTTTGGTTCCTCCTGGGGTTTTAATTTAGACAGGTTTTCAGTTGAGATAGTTTAGGTTTATCAAGGGTTAAGTTCAGATATGTTTTTGGGTTTTTCAGTTTAGATAGTTTAGGTTTATTAGGGGTTAAGTTGAGATATGTTTTTGGTTCATCTTGGGGTTTTATTTTAGACAGGTTTTCAGTTGAGATAGTTTTGGTTTATTAAGGGTTAAGTTGAGATATGTTTTTGGTTCGTCCTTGGGTTTTAATTTAGACAGGTTTTCAGTTGAGATAGTTTTGGTTTATTAAGGGTTAACTTTAGATATGTTTTTGGGTTTTTCAGTTTAGATAGTTTTGGTTTATTAAGGGTTAAGTTGAGATATGTTTTTGGGTTTTTCAGTTTAGATAGTTTAGGTTTATTAAGGGTTAAGTTGAGATATGTTTTTGGTTCGTCATGTGGTTTTAATTCAGACAGGTTTTCAGTTGAGATAGTTTAGGTTTATTAAGGGTTAAGTTGAGATATGGTTTTGGGTTTTTCAGTTATGTAGTTTTGGTCTATAGGGGTTAAGTTGAGATATGTTTTTGGTTCGTCCTGGGGTTTTAATTTAGACAGGTTTTCAGTTGAGATAGTTTAGGTTTATTAAGGGTTAAGTTGAGATATGTTTTTGTGTTTTTCAGTTTAGATAGTTTTGGTCTGTAGGGGTTAAGTTAAGATATGTTTCTGGTTCATCCTGGGGTTTTAATTTAGACAGGTTTTCAGTTGAGATAGTTTAGGTTTATCAAGGGTTAAGTTGAGATATGTTTTTGGGTTTTTCAGTTTAGATAGTTTAGGTTTATTAGGGGTTAAGTTGAGATATGTTTTTGGTTCATCCTGGGATTTTAATTTAGACAGGTTTTCAGTTGAGATAGTTTAGGTTTATTAAGGGTTAAGTTGAGATATGTTTTTGATTCCTCCTGGGGTTTTAATTTAGACAGGTTTTCAGTTGAGATAGTTTAGGTTTATCAAGGGTTAAGTTCAGATTTGTTTTTGGGTTTTTCAGTTTAGATAGTTTAGGTTTATTAGGGGTTAAGTTGAGATATGTTTTTGGTTCATCTTGGGGTTTTATTTAAGACAGGTTTTCAGTTGAGATATTTTTGGTTTATTAAGGGTTAAGTTGAGATATGTTTTTGGTTCGTCCTTGGGTTTTAATTTAGACAGGTTTTCAGTTGAGATAGTTTTGGTTATTAAGGGTTAACTTTAGATATGTTTTTGGGTTTTTCAGTTTAGATAGTTTTTGTTTATTAAGGGTTAAGTTGAGATATGTTTTTGGGTTTTTCAGTTTAGATAGTTTAGGTTTATTAAGGGTTAAGTTGAGATATGTTTTTGGTTCGTCATGTGGTTTTAATTCAGACAGGTTTTCAGTTGAGATAGTTTAGGTTTATTAAGGGTTAAGTTGAGATATGGTTTTGGGTTTTTCAGTTATATAGTTTTGGTCTATAGGGGTTAAGTTGAGATATGTTTTTGGTTCGTCCTGGGGTTTTAATTTAGACAGGTTTTCAGTTGAGATAGTTTAGGTTTATTAAGGGTTAAGTTGAGATATGTTTTTGGGTTTTTCAGTTTAGATAGTTTTGGTCTGTAGGGGTTAAGTTAAGATATGTTTCTGGTTCATCCTGGGGTTTTAATTTAGACAGGTTTTCAGTTGAGATAGTTTAGGTTTATCAAGGGTTAAGTTGAGATATGTTTTTGGGTTTTTCAGTTTAGATAGTTTAGGTTTATTAGGGGTTAAGTTGAGATATGTTTTTGGTTCATCCTGGGATTTTAATTTAGACAGGTTTTCAGTTGAGATAGTTTAGGTTTATTAAGGGTTAAGTTGAGATATGTTTTTGATTCATCCTGGGGTTTTAATTTAGACAGGTTTTCAGTTGAGATAGTTTAGGTTTATTAAGGGTTAAGTTGAGATATGTTTTTGGTTTATCCTGAGGTTTTAATTAAGACAGGTTTTCAGTTGAGATAGTTTAGGTTTATCAAGGGTTAAGTTGAGATATGTTTTTGGGTTTTTCAGTTTAGATAGTTTAGGTTTATTAGGGGTTAAGTTGAGATATGTTTTTGGTTCATCCTGGGATTTTAATTTAGACAGGTTTTCAGTTGAGATAGTTTAGGTTTATTAAGGGTTAAGTTGAGATATGTTTTTGATTCATCCTGGGGTTTTAATTTAGACAGGTTTTCAGTTGAGATAGTTTAGGTTTATTAAGGGTTAAGTTGAGATATGTTTTTGGTTTATCCTGGGGTTTTAATTTAGACAGGTTTTCAGTTGAGATAGTTTAGGTTTATTAAGGGTTAAGTTGAGATATGTTTTTGGTTCATCCTGGGGTTTTAATTTAGACAGGTTTTCAGTTTCTGATGGAACTAAAAGTTCTGTTTAGACAGGTGTTTTGGTAAAATATGTGCCCAGTTATGACAGGATTTTATATGTAATTCGAGGGTGGAATAAGGGGTGGGTGGGAGGGCAGTCTGGTGAAACATGAGACTTAAATTAATTAAAATTTGAGATACTGCCTCCTCGTCTGGCACTTGAATTAAGGGAACAGAATATTGACTAGTTCATCCAGTTCTAGGATAATGTGACTGGGGGAATGGTATGCTTGTCTGTGACATGCTGTCTAGGTGAGCTAGCACCGTAACAAAAAGACATCCTGATTGCAAGTCAGATAGACCATAATACATACATACATACAGAAACTTGTTCTTAGGTTTATCCTAACATATATATAACTTTGCTTCTTTTTTTTTTTTTTGCAAATAGCTGAAAAATTGCTGATGCCACATTTAACAAATTTACAACCAACTAACAAACAGTTGTTTCAGTACTTTGATTTCTATTTTCAGTGCCATAAAGGACAGCAGGTTTAGTCCAGTAACTAAAGATGAATTCAGTAAATTACATGTATCTGTATCAATACTCACAAATTTTGAAGAAGCAGAAGGTTACTTAGACTGGGAGGTAAGGATATCATACCCTACACATTACCATGGTTACATGTGATCTGTATTGTGAAACATTGGATACATGTGTGTGTTATAATGTTGTCATGGTACATGTAATTTGTACTAATAATCATGCTTACAAAGAACATTTGTCTTTATAATGAAACATTGTAACATAATTCCTAATTATTGTAACATAATTTATAATTGTATATATTACCATGGTTTGTCTTGGTTACATGTAATTTGTCAGAATACCATGCTTACAAAGTACACGTAATCTATATCATGTAACAATGTTACATGTATCTGTATAATGTTGTCATGGTTACATGTAATTTGAACAAATTACCATGCTTGCAAAGTACATGTTATCTGCACCATGTAAAATTGGTTACATGTATCTGTATAATGTTGTCATAGTTACATGTAATTTGTACTAATTACTATGCTTACAAAGTAAATGTAATCTATATCGATGTTACATGTGTCTGTATAATGTTGTCATGGTTACATGTAATTTGTACTTATTACCGTGCTTACAAAGTACATGTAATCTGCACCATGTAAAATTGGTTACATGTATCTGTATGATGTTGTCATGGTTACATGTAATTTGTACTAATTACCATGCTTGCAAAGTACATGTAATCTGCATCATGTAAAATTGGTTGCATGTATCTGTATGATGTTGTCATAGTTACATGTACTTTGTACTAATTACTGTGCTTTCAAAGTACATGTATCTTTATCATGTTAACATAGTTAATTGTTTTGGTATAATGTTGTCATGGTTACATGTAATTTGTACAAATTAAGATGGTTACAAGGTACATGTAATTTGTATCACATAACATTGTAACTTTATTTGTATCATGTTAATGTATTTTGCTTACAAGTATACATATGTATTTGTATCAAGTGTTACACTGGTTACCCGTATTTACAAAGTTTTACATGGTTACATGAATGAAATAAAAAATCACCAAAATAAAACATTTAAAACACATTAAAAAAGTAAAAAAAAAATCATTACCGGCTGAAAAAGGACTTGCCTAAGTATTGAACCACTTCCTATCACCAATGTCTTTCTTCTGTTGCTAATGTCTTTTTCAGAAAGAGGGACTTGGTGACCAAGTGGTCTAAAGCACGCTTACAGATCATAGTGCCTCTCACCACCTGGGTTTGAATCCTACTGGGGACAGATCTTAGTGTGAGAAAGTTTGTCAGTTCGCTTGCCGAAGGTTGGTGGTTTTCTTCAGGCACTCCTGTTTCCTCTATCATCCCAGAACTGACTGCCTTGAAATAGTGAAAGAATCTTGACTGGGGCATAAGACACCATTACTTCTTTTTCAGAACTTTGTCTCTTATTTGTTTGATAATCATAAAATTGAGCAAAATATCAGAGCAAAATTGTTTTCATAATTGCACATTTAATAAGTTTCTATAGAATTGTCTTGGTATAGTGACAACTTAACATTATACATGTATTAACATAATATGATTGATTAGTTAGAGTATTTTATTTCACTTTTAATAAGGCGACTAGTTTTAGAATGTGGAGAAATCCTGAGTACCCTGAGAAAACCACAAATCTTTGACAAGACAAATAACAAATTTTCTTACAGTGGAATTTAAACCTGATGAGAACATTTTAATAATTAACCAATCCTTTAGACCACTTTAAAGTGTTCCCTCATTTTATCACCCCTCATTATATTGCTACCCCTGCTTATTGCCAGGAACTTTGTTTGTTCCCTTTTCCTGTGTACTTACACAAGTTATAACATCCGTTTTTCTTTCCCTCTTGTTACACCGCCAACTTTTTAGATGTACGAAAGGTGGCAAATTTTCAGATGTACCAAGGTGGCAAATTTTCAGATGTACTAAAGGTGGCAAATTCTCAGATGTACCAAAGGTGGCAAATTTTCAGTTGTACCAAAGGTGGCATTATTAATAGGGAGCACAGTATATATTTCATGTAAGATAAAATTTATAATTTAATATTGTAGGTTGGAGAGCATGGTATAAGGATAGAGTTTGTTAATGAGAAAGGTCACAAGAAAACAGCCACATATCTACCTGAAGTGGCCATAGAACAAGGTTTGTTAGTTGGTTCATTGGTTTGTTTATAAGTGGGTTCATTGGTTCATTCTTTCAGTTCTGGGTACTGTGGTGGCAGAAAGGATATAATCAGAGTGCTTCTCATTGCCTAGGTTTGAAGCACACTGGGGTAGATCCTAGTGTGAGAAAGTTTGTCAGTTCACTTGCCAAAGTTCTGGTTTTCTTCAGGCACTTTGGTAACTCCACCATCCCTGATATGTCCGCCTCAACATAAGTGAAAGAATCCTGACTGGGGCATAAAAAACACTATTAATTCAATCCAATCTAATTATCTTTTAGTTGATTCCAAGACTAAACTTATCAAGTCATTGAAGTGAATGAGAATAAGATAATCCCCTTTCGATGGGATTACATTTCGGTTTTGATTGGATGAGATTTCTCAGCAAGATTAACCCAAGCAATTCTGTTGTTACCTATTCATATTGTTGCTGAATTGACATGAGCAATGTGGCTTTAAATTCTTACTCAGTGACTTACTACATATACATGTATGTAGCCTGGTTGGAGCTGACACACACAACTCTGGAATCCTCAGTAATTTTTACCACTTGGCCACATGTCTTCACATAGAAAATGAAATGTGTATTATAAACACACTGCAAAGGTCAAAATTTCTGTCACTTCACCTATAGCTTGTGAGGTCTTAACATGAGTGAAATATTCTGGACTGGGACATTTAACCCCATTAAATCAATCAATCAGTCGTAATGACAATTAAAGTCCCTTCCCTTCTCATATCTATTCACTAATCATAATTACAGAATATCAACATTGAACCTGTTGATAATTGTAATAATTTCCTTTCCAACCCATACCTTATCATCATAAAACTTTTCTCTCATTGCCAAAGTTCCAGTTCCACTTCGCAGATCCTAGTGTAAGATTTTCTTTTTTTAGTTCTGTGAATGTTTCCACCACTTTCTCTGGATTGACTACTTCATAAGTGTACGGACATTGACTAGGTTCCAATCCCACTTTGAGAAGTTCTGCCAGTAAGTTTGCCAGTTTTTTCTACTTTCTCTGGAATTGGCCACTACATCAGTATAAGAATCTTGTCTGGAGTGTAAAAGCACCATTTCTTCACACTCTGTTTTACTATAAAGTATATATTTTATACATTTATGTGTAATAAAACATTTATTATTGTTTTATTAACAGGCTGGGATAGAATACAGACAATAGACTCATTACTTAGAAAAGGTGGATATAAAGGCCATATAAATCATGAGGTGCGTGGACAATTACGATTAACTAGATATAGAAGTGAAAAAATAACTATAAGTTATACAGACTATGTATCCCAGAAACAAAATGGACATGCATGATGTTGGCATCGTACAGTTGATCTCGGCAGCATTCTTCATTTCAGACTGACTAACTAATTCCGTAGTATATATATCATTAATTCCACATTTATCCATGTGTGTATGTTTGTTTGTGAGTGATGGATGAAATGTTTTGTAAGCAAGGGTTTTTAATCATTCATCAATATTTTTCTCAGTAATATATTTGATTTAATGTGGTAATGTTGTATTTTTAAGATTTGTTTGTTAAATTTTTTTTAATGAAAACTATTTGAGTTTTAATACTAGTCTGCTTTTCTTACACATGCATTGGGAGTGTCAATTTTTCGTATTTGATATGTCATACTCGAAAATGGGGTATTTTATTCATTGGTAGTTGTGACATTCATATGTTGCAAAATATTCACATGTTAGGTGTATTATGCTTGCATTTGTAATTGTCACACTTGTCATGCCTGATTTATAATAGAATTTGTTATCTTAATTACAGGCCAATAAATAATGCTTTTAGCAAATGGCTGAAAAAAATTAACTTAGAGCTGACCATATCTTCTTGAAATGAAGTAAAATGTTATTAAAGCCCATAAAGTCTTTGTAATCCCTTATCTTCTTTGACCTCCACCATTCTTGAATCATTCTAGTATTCAATTTTTTTTTCTTTGTGAAAATTGTGGCCTTTGCAGTTAGAGTTAGAAACGTTTATTGGGTTGGAAATGTTTATTCAAATTATCTAAAATATGATTTTTTCAGCTTTTTGAAATAATAGTGTATCTTTCCTAATTTTTATATGTTTAGACTTTTATTTTGAAATAAATTTCTTTCTTTGTTCTAGTATATATTTCAGCACTATCAGTACTTTGATTCTTATATGTTTTTTTTATATATATCACATTATTTGTAATGTGATGTCATAGTAAAATACAAGAGGGAAATCCTGGTATCTTTTTGACAAAACCTGAATAATATAGTTATTAAAATCTTAGCTCACCTGTATTGAAGCTCAATGTCTGAACCCTAAAAGTCACTATCAAGTTATACACATGTATTCCCCCTTTCAAGTGTAGGTTTGACTGATTAACCTAAAGATAAGGTAATTGTTTCATTTTCCTCCATTTTGATAATTAATTAATTAAATATTAATTTAGGTTTCTGGATTTTGATTTTTTTGTTACTTTTATGCTGGTTTTAATTAAGAATTTAAATACTTATTGGCACAAGTTAGTATTAAAATTATTTTAGTTTTGAAACGCAAATGTCACGTGTGGGAAAAAAATCAAAATGGGACAGGATGATTTTATTATCTAGATATTGATTATTGTATATAAGAATGGATTTTGTTCTTGTTCCGTGTTATACCCCATAATGTCTATATATGCAACTCTTTCAATTCTGAATCATGGTGCATCTCACTGTCTGTTTAAATTCCCAAATTAGGCAGATCTAATACGAATATGTTTTTAGCTCACCTGAGCACAAAGTGCTAAAGTGAGCTATTGTGATGGGTCATTGTCCGTCGTCCATCATGTTTCGTGCGTCGTGCGTCAACTTTTGATTGTTAACACTCCTGAGGCCACAATTTGAATGCAATCTTAATCAAACTAGCTCAGAATGATCCACTTGACAAAAGCTAGCTCAAAATCGAATATGGGCCATGTTGGGTCAATAAGTAGGTCACTAGGTCAAATTATATTTAAAAAAACCTTTTTAACACATCTGAGGCCCTAATTTAAGTGCAATCTTCATCAAACATTGTCAGATTGATCCTCTTGACAAAAACTAGCTCAAGTTCTTATATGGGCCATCTTGGGTCAATAAGTAGGTCACTAGGTCAAATTATAGAAAAACCTTTTTAACACATCTGATGGCTCAATTTGGGTGCAATCTTCATCAAACTTAGTCAGAATGATTCTCTTGACAAAAGCTAACTGAAGTTTTTTTTCTGTTATGTTTTGTCAATAAGTAGGTCACTAAGTCAAATTATATAAAAACCCTGTTAACACAACTGAGGCCCCAGTTTAAGTCCCGTCTTCATCAAACTTGCCGAGATTGATCCTCCTGACAAAAGCTAGCTCAAGTTCATATATGGGTCATGTTAGGTCAATAAGTAGGTCACTTGTTCGAAATAAACACTAGTTAGGAAAAAATCTCTTTAAAAATAGAAGCTCCAGTTTGCCAAAATCAAGCTGAGTGTACATCTTTTTCAGGTGAGCATCCAGGGCCTTCATGGCCCTCTTGTTTCAGTTTTCTTGTCAAAAATTGTTGCTTTTTTTGGGGGGTACTTGGGTTTCTTTACCATTCAAAAAATGACTGCCTCGAGGTAAGTGAAGAATCTTAACTGGGTTAAAACGTAAAACGCCATCATTCATCAGTCGTAATTTTTAGCAATAAATTTATTTTTAATGGGAAATCATTAAAATTATGTGATTATATGTTAAACAGAATTAATTCTTATGTAACATCTGTAAACCTTTTTTATTTCATCCTTCATAATCCTGTTCAAACTGCAAATCAAAAGATTGTATTGTCAGTTTGGGTGAAGGACACTTTGTGCTGTATGAAATTGTTATGGTGACTAACTAGATAAACAGCTCCAATGAAAGCAGAGTTGATAAATATTTGGATACATATATTTGTTACATGTTCTGCTTATATTTGCTGAAATTTTTTTGTCTTCAGTTGAATTCAAAAACAATATGAATTACCTTTTATAATGTGGTACTAGAATGAAATCCATTAAATAGATAAAACTACCTTGTACATCCAGAGGGTGAGGTTGATCACATCAAGAGGAATACAAGAACAATTAAGACATATTTTAGGGACCTTTTTTTCATAATTTAATTGGCATTATTTACTTTATAAGTAGAGAGTAAAATTGAATCTCATAGCATTTATATGTCCTGGACACCCCTTAAAAGCCTGTGGTATCATCTAAAATCAAAGAAATGGTAAATACTATTGAGTTCTAGGTGTGAATTTTTTATTTAAATTATATCACTTATAGGTTGATGTTTTTCTCTGCTTTGCTTGACGGATGTTACAATTCTTAAGTTGAGAATTTTAATCACTATCAGGGAGGGGCACATTCAAAATGGGGTTCATCACATTTCATTGCTTCATTTTAAATGGAAACATCTTTGAACCAAAAGTGCATTAATATTTTTGAGGAATGGAATTTCCCAGCATATCATGCAATATCTCATTAATGTTTGCAGAAATATTATTTCCCATTAGGTATGGAATCTTAAAAAGTTAATGTTTTTCGATAAAAATTATGGTGTGGGAATTTGAAATGTAAATGTTTTCATTTCTTCCGAACAAACATTAAACGTTATTGATCATGTCATATGCTGGTGAAACTCCTTATGTAAACAAACTTGTTGAGGGTACTACAGTGTATGAAAGAACTATTCTAGAATAGTGTTATAGGTATATAAGAAGGTCTTTTCTTTGAAAGCATATTGACATTGGCAGTACTTTTTTTGACACATTTAATCTTCAAGGACAATTTTGCAAAAGAAACAAAAAAATGGACTTTCATAAGTATAACAGTAGTATGGTATCCAGATTTGTTTTTTTTTTTTTTTATTGAAAATTGTTCAAAATTCAATTTTCTAAAAGATAAAAATTTGGAATGTTTGCCATGATATTTGGCAAAATTTGAAGTTCTGGGATAGTTCTGATAAACTCAGGGACCAGTTACAAAACTTAAACGGCAAGCATGGTCATTTTGTAAATAAAATACATATTTACTTGCATTTAGAAATTACATGTACATCTACATCAACTTTTTGTTAATTTTCATCAAAAGTTTAGAAGTGTGAAAATGAATTTATTATTTCTAGAATGCAATTTAATATTGTTGTACCAGGAAAATTATTTTATTTTTATTTTATCATAGCTCCGATTTAAGTTTCAATATTTAATTTGTCCCATAAAGTTATTTAATTTTTTTTTTCCAATTCTGATATTACATTTATTGAATACAACCAGGATTTTGTTTTTAGTATACTATGCATAGATATTTCTCCAATCAATTTATTTTATTCAACCATTTTCTTTCCTTTATAAACTTATCACAATCATGTTTGTTCTTTTATAGTTGATAAATAACTTTACCCAATCAAATTTTTTTCACTTGATATTTTATCCAATCAGATTCATTCATTTTATGGTCTATCATTAATTTATCCAATCAGGTTTTTTGTTTCTCTGTATGTCATAATTTAAGAGATTACTTTTTTTCTTTAGATTGATATTAGATTTTTCATATTTAGTCCTTTAGTTTTTCATTGCTTGCTGTTTTTCTTTGAATTTTGTTTATTTTAGTTTGTGTTGACATAATTTTTTTTTTGCAGATCCTCAGATAGGTTTGATCACAAAATTTTTAAATTTCTTATTTTTTTTTTTGAAAAACAGTATATAATGTACCTATATGTTATAAGGGTTTTATTTTATAAAACACTGGAAAGTGTTTGTTCAAATTGAACAAATCGATGAAAATTGATTGTCACTTTATGGGACCAGTAAAATTCCATTCTGAAAGCTAAACCATCTTTAAAGACCAACTAGGGAAAAAATCAAATCAAATTAAATGATAGATAAATTTTCCACCCGTTCATAATTAACAGGTGCCCTTTTTATAAAGATATCCATCAAGATATGTTAAACTGGTCATGGAAAAAGCTATAGCTAAATGTTTTATGAACCCTGCATATTTAGACTTCTGGGCTGGTTAAACCAAATATCAGAAAACCAGGAATATCAGAAAGATTATGGGTACAAAATGCAATATATATCAAGTGACGGTGACTCAATTGTTGCAGTTGATAAATTAACTGCTTTTTTATTTTCTGTTGAAGTCTTCTGCCTGTGTGTTGGATAAAAACTGCCAGTTGTAGGTGCATGTTTTTGAAATGTTGCATGTTGTGTACTAGTGTGAAAGTTATTATCAAAATAAAACATTATTATGACGATTTGTGCATGGATATAAATATGTTTTACTGTAATCAACTGGAATGTTTAGTTGTATCTGTAGACTGTTAAACATTCATTTTAGAAGCATGTTTCACGCACACACACACACACACACACACACACACACACACACAGTTTTACATATATGTTAGAATTTCACAGGCTAAACATTTCCACACACTTGGCACACACACATAGTTTACATGAAAGATTTTAATACTTAACATTTGCATGCATGCACGCACGTACACACACACAAAGTTTACGTAAATGTGAGAATTTCACAGGCTAAACATTTACTCTCATGCACAAACACAGACATATTTTCTTAAAGTTTGTAACTTCCAGTTTTCCAATTTTAACAATGCTTACAGTTGTTAATTAAGAGTACTAATTAAGTATTGTGATATGGTAGCATATGGATATGCAATAAAAAGCTTGAATAAAATATACATCTTTTAAAATGTTAGAAGGAGCTAAACGCAACAAGTTGTTTTTCAAATTTTGCCTTCTATCACAAATAAAATAAACTTCTTTTTTAATTGGAGAAAAAATACAAACGCAACAAGGATGAAAATTTTAGATTTTTTATTTAACATATACAATGTATTAACTTCCGTTTCCATGGTGAAACTGTGGTAGTATAGATTTTAAGATAGTGAAATGTTTTTATGTGATAAAGATGTTACCTGTTAATATTGTGTATTTTAGGATAGTTATAGATGATGGATATTTATGTTACTCTAGTGGAAAATGGGTGTGTCCTATAATTGGATAACTGTTAGAGTTCATCAACTTTGACCATTGGTGGTTTGCCTTCATTTGCATATGTAATTAGTTACACTGAATTTAAATATTGATCTAGCTTTGTCTTAAAATTAGTGAGCTAAAATGGCCTTCATATGCAAAATTTTGACTACTTTTTATTAGAATATGCATATTTATACAAATTAATGCCCAAATTTTTTTGTAAATTGTTTTGGTTTGACCTAAGGTCAAGTCTGGTCAAATCCCAGAATGGATAACAACATCTTTTGCTAAAACACTAGTGGGAGGAAATAAGTATTTACTGACAAGCTATAGAATTTGCATATGTAATTAGTTACACTGAATTTAAATAATTGATCTAGCTTTGTCTTAAAATTAGTGAGCTAAAATGGTCTTAAGATGCAAAATTTCGATTACTTTTTATTAGAATATGCGTATTTATACATATAAATGCCCAACACTTTTAGAACATTGTTTTGGTTTTCAGAATTCAAAATGTATGACCATTTCTTGAAATTTAGACCTACTCGGGTAAAACATTCTTTTCTAATTTCCTTAGACACAGGTGTTTACATTTTAGAAGGAATATATTGGTTAGCCTACACTGTAGACTTTATGGAGGCCTATTTTCTATTTGACAGTTAGGCTGCCTTCTTAAAGGTGAAAAAAAAAATGGCTGATGAAAACCGGCACTGATCGAAATATAGGTTTGACCCAAGTCTGGCCAAATCCCGGAATGGATAACAACATTTTTTTTGCTAAAACACTAAGTGTAAGGAAACAAAAGTATTTACTGACAAGTTATAAAATTTCATCTGATTTTTAAATAAGGTTAAATAACCAGGTCAAACATGTTGAACTATATTAATGTATTCACATGTATTTGTTTACTTTCTCTATATGTAGATATAAAATAATAAGAAGAATAATAAGATATTAATATGGCAGATACATTCCTTATATATGCCTTATGTAATACATCAAATCTTGTATATTTTTTAATGAAAAATCTTGTATTATATTTACTATTTGAATTCTAGCACAGTGGAACTTCACATATACATATGTGTAAGATTTTCATCTAGAGACCTCTTGGATGTACTCTTTACATATGGTATTAAGCTATGTATTATATTTACTATTTGAATTCTAGCACAGTGGAACTTCACATATACATCTGTGTAAGATTATCATCTAGAGACCTCTTGGATGTACTCTTTACATATGGTATTAAGCTATGTATTATATTTACTATTTGAATTCTAGCACAGTGGAACTTCACATATACAGATGTGTAAGATTTTCATCTAGAGACCTCTTGGATGTACTCTTTACATATGGTATTAAGCTATGTATTATTATTTACTATTTGAATTCTAGCACAGTGGAACTTCACATATACATATGTGTAAAATTTTCATCTAGAGACCTCTTGGATGTACTCTTTACATATGGTATTAAGCTATGTATTATATTTACTATTTGAATTCTAGCACAGTGGAACTTCACATATACATATGTGTAAGATTTTCATCTAGAGACCTCTTGGATGTACTCTTTACATATGGTATAAGCTAAATTTTTTACTTTTCATGACGTTCAAGCTGGCCTCGTTTAATATTGCAATAAGTATCGCAAGAGTGGGGTGCAGTACCATAGCAGCTACTGGTATATTTTCCTAAGTTACAAATGATAGATTAAAAAGAAAGTAAGTTTATAATTGACTATTTTGCTCCTCATGACTATTTTTTTTTTCAACAAATAAAAATGATTCGAAAATAAATTTAACACCATAATCTTTTAAGAAAAAAGTAACATCTCCTTATCTACCTATATTGTTAGTTTACCAATACATATATTGAATTGGATTGGTCAAAATGAAATTTTGGCTTATTGAACTAAATTTTTGTAAAAAGATGGTCTCTATGACAGGTTAAGCGAAAATTGGATTGGTCAAAATGACAATTTGGCTTATTTGAACTAAATTTTTGCAAAAAAAAAAAAAAAAAAAGAAAAAGAAAAAAGATGGTATCTATGACAACTAGGTTTAGCTCAGTTCCACTACATATGCAGAAGTAAATGGTGGACAATATACAAGATTTTTTTAAACAAAAATGTATGGATTAATAAATGCTAAGGAGAGCTATACAGCTTTAACCCTTTGACCCCTACACAATTGTGGAATGGTCTGTTAATCAAACAACTAGATCATGCCATAGTATTAGTAAGGTGTTCAAAGGGTTAATAACAAGCCCAAGGTTGTGTTTTCTGTAATGTTTAAATGAAGTTATAAAAGAAGCAGATATTTTAATAAAAGATGTTGCCTGTGTCCATCTTGCATCATCACCTAGCTGCCGTTATCAACTGTACAAGTTATGTAGGAAATAATAATAAAAACTGTTATTATAAATGCAAACCTGCTCAATCTCTATAGTTAAATGGTATAGTCCTAAAATCAAACATTGGTGCATACCATTCTAAATATAGAGATGATCAGGTTTTATAAAATTTAACAGAATTATTTTAAAAATTTTATGATATCAATGTATTGAATGTTGAATTTCTTTTTTTATAAAATTTGTTTTTTATGTATGTTACTATGGTAATCTATTATACAAGTTGTAAGAATGTGTGTGATTAGTAGATGTAAACAGTGTTCAAATAATAAATACTATTTATAATAAATAGTTTAGACTTTGTAATTCATGTTTGTCAATTACAAGGAAGCAAAGAGAAAAAAAGTAGGCAGGGAGGGGATTGTGACCATCAGACCAAAGCTGCTCACAGAGCCAATGGCTCAATTAAACTTTTTTTTTTTTTTTTTTTTTTTTTTTTTTTTTTTTTTTTTTTTTTTTTTTTTTTTTTTTTTAATAGCCAGCTGAGCTTATGGCATGGTTTTGCGTGCGTCCGTGTGTCCGTGCGTGCGTGCGTAAACTTTAATCTTCTCCTCTGAAACCACTGGGCCAATTGGGACCAAATTCGGTGTGGAAGGTCCTTAGGTGGAGTAGACTAAAGTTTGTACCAGGTGACCCCGCCCGACATCCAAGATGGCCGCTGTTACTATAAATAGCAAAAACACATAAATAGCCATTGTTGAGTCAATTTTTAACCGTTTTTGTTCAAATTTGAAATGTAGAGAGTAGATAGCTGGGCATTCAATATATATAACGGGTTTTTCTGAGAAATTTTTCGTTGACCCGATTTTTACGAATTATGCAAATGAGGTGTAATATTTAATCAATTATTTGAAAATCTTCTCCTCAGAAACCACTGGGCCAATAGGGACCAAATTCGGTGTGGAAGGTCCTTAGGTGGAGTAGACTAAAGTTTGTACCAGGCGACCCCGCCCAACATCCAAGATGGCCGCTGTTACTATAAATATAAAAACACATAAATAGCCATTGTTGAGTCAATTTTTAACCGTTTTTGTTCAAATTTGAAATGTAGAGAGTATATAGCGGGGCATTCAATATATATAACGGGTTTTTCTGAGAAATTTTTGTTGACCCGATTTTTACGAATTATGTAAATGAGGTGTAATATTTAATCAATTCTTTGAAAATCTTCTCCTCTGAAACCACTGGGCCAATTGGGACCAAATTTGGTATGGTAGGTCCCTAGGTGGGGTAGACCAAAGTTTGTACCAGGCGACCCCGCCCGACATCCAAGATGGCGGCTGTTACTATAAATAGAAAAAACACATAAATAGCCATTGTTGAGTCAATTTTTAACCGTTTTTGTTCAAATTATAGATGTAGAGAGTATATAGCGGGGCATTCAATATATATAACAGGTTTTTCTGAGAAATTTTTCGTTGACCCGATTTTTACGAATTATGCAAATGAGGTGTAATATTTATCAATTCTTTGAAAATCTTCTCCTCTGAAACCACTGGGGCAATTTGAACCAAATTTGATGTGGAAGGTTGGTCTGACTAAAGTTTGTACCAGACAATCTTGTCCAACACTCAAGATGGCTGCTGTTACTATAAATAGAAAAAACACTAAAATTGCCATTGTGGATCCATTTTTCAACCAATTAAGCTCAAATTTGAAATATACAAAGTATATCGTGAGGGATTCAACATATTTAACTGGTTTTGTGGGAAATTTTTTGTTGACCTGATTTTCAAGAATTATGCATAAGGTGTAATATTGAGTGAAATCTTTGAAAATCTTCTCTTCTGAAACTACTGGGCCAATTGGAATGAAATTTTGTGTGGAAAGTCCAAATGTCGGCCTGACTAAAGGTTGTACCAGGCAACCTGGCCTGACATCCAAGATGGCCGTCATACCATTGTTGATCTTTTTTTCCACAAATTGAGCTCAAATTTTAAATATAGAAAGTATACTGTGTAGGATTCAAAATATATAATGTTTTTTCGAGAAAACTTTTATTGACCCAAGCTTAAGCTGATGAACCAATTATGGTAACCACATTACATTGTCTTACAGGCGCCACAATGGCCGAGTGGTTTTAAGAATTCAATGTTACGAATCACAGCACCTTTCACCCCTGACATTGTGCATTAATGCCAAGTGGCGCTAGCACTTCATCTTTGAAAGTTAGTCAGTTAACTTGCTGCTTGGTCGTGGTTTTCTTCGATACTCCAGTGTCCTCCATCATTTCCAAAACTGACAGTCTCCGTATAAGTGAAATATTCTTGAGTTGAACGTTAAACAGCATTACAAACAAAAACAAACATTGTCTTACATATGCAGCCAGTTGAGCATCACAGGCCCTATTGGGCCTCTTGTTCTTCTACCTCACCAGCAGCTGGTAACATCTTGATGTAAGTGGGAAAAAATCTAGACCAAGATAAAACAAGAGGCCCAAAAGGGCCTGTGTAGCTCAACTGATGAAAATGGTTCTTGTGCCTCCATTTATATACACTTGGTACAGGGACATGAGCTGATGTTATACGCTAAATATAAAAGCTGTAGGCCTTATAATTTCAGAGAGGAAGATTTTTAAATTTGACTTCCCATATAAGTATATGTAGATATATGGCCCCTTAGGTGGGACCAAAAATTAGCCAGGGGCCACCATTTGTACAAACCTGGTAAAGGGACTTGAGCTGATGTTAAATGCCAATTTGAAAGCTTTAGGCCTTACAGCTTCAGAGAAGACGATTTTTAAATTTGATTTCACATATATGCATATGTAGATATATTGGCCCTTGGGGTGGGGCCAAAAATGGACCAGGGGACACCATTTGTAAAAACCTGGTAAAGGGACTTGAGCTGATGTTAAATGCCAAATATGAAAGCTTAAGGCTTCATGGTTTCAGAGAAGATATTTAAATTTGATTTCCAATATATGTAGATATATGGGCCCCAAGGTGGGGCCAAAATGGCCCGGGGGCCTTTATTTGTAAAAACCTGGTTAAGGAACTTGAGCTGATGTTAAATGCCAAATATGAAAGCTTTAGGCCCTACAGTTTCGGAGAGGAAGATTTTTAAACTTGATTTCCAATATATGCATATACAGATATATGGACTCCTGGGGTGGGGCCAAAAATGGACCAGGGACCACCATATGTAAAAACTTGGTAAAGGGGCTCAAGCTGATATTAACTGCCAAATATGAAAGCTTTAGGCCCTACAGTTTCAGAGAAGAAGATATTTAAATTTGATTTCCAATATATGTAGATATATGGGCCCCAAGGTGGGGCCAAAATGGCCTGGGGGCCTTTATTTGTAAAAACCTGGTAAAGGGACTTGAGCTGATGTTTAATGCCAAATATGAAAGCTTTGAGCTTTACAGTTTCAGAGAAGAGTATTTTTAAATTTGATTTCTAATGAATGCATATGTAGATTTTTGGGCCCCTGAGGTGGGGCCAAAAATTACCCAGGGGCCACCATTTGTAAAAACCTGGTAAAGGAACTTCAGCTGATGTTAACTGCCAAATATGAAAGCTTTAGGCCTTACAGTTTCAGAGAGGAAGATTTTTAAACTTGATTTCCAATATATGCATATACAGATATATGGACCCCTGGGGTGGGGCCAAAAATGGACCAGGGACCACCATTTGTACAAACTTGGTAAAGGGGCTCAAGCTGATATTAACTGCCAAATATGAAAGCTTAAGGCTTCATGGTTTCAGAGAAGAAGATTTTCAAAGTTGACATCCCATTATAAGCCATATATGCATATGCAGATATATGGACCCCTGGGGTAGGGCCAAAAATGGACCGGGTGCCACCATTTGTACTAACTTGGTAAAGGGGCTCAAGCTGATATTAACTGCCAAATATGAAAGCTTAAGACTTCATGGTTTCAGAGAAGAAGATTTTCAAAGTTAATGTCCTATTATAAGCCATATTTTGTAAAGCAGATATATGGACCCCTGGGGTGGGGCCAAAAATGGACCGGGGGCCACCATTTGTTCAAACTTGGTAAAGGGGCTCAAGCTGATATTAGCTGCCAAATATGAAAGCTTAAGGCTTCATGGTTTCAGAGAAGAAGATTTTCAAAGTTGACATCTCATTATAAGCCTTATTTGCACTTTTTACGAAGTATGACAGAAAAACGCTAAAACGCGTAACCTAATGTTTGACAGAATTTCACGAAATGTACAACCTATTTGTTTAAGGGTGTCCAGAAGCCAAATATCACATCAGATTTTGCATATAACCTATGGTTACAGAGAAGAAGCTTATTTTAGGTTTTTTACATTGTAGGTCGCTGTGACCTACTTTTGGTTGCCATGGAAACCATTGTACAAATTTTCATCTACTCCTTCTAGGGATCATTCCTGCCAAGTTTTGTTAAAATTGGCCCAGTAGTTTCAGAGTTTTTGCTGTTAACGCACGCAAGCACGCACGCGTGCATCATGCCATAAGCTCATCTGGCTTTAGCCAGTTGAGCTAAAAACGTAATTACCTTGCTTATATCAGCAGGTGAGACATATTTCACAATTAATAAAAAAAAAATCACCCACACAGGGTTTAGCTTGGCGGACATTACCAATGATGCCAATTATGGTACCATGTTTAAAATTGAAAACAAAATTGTGTTCTGACCATGATTTTGATGACAAAAACATTTTTGTCAATTCAATAAAAGGCAGATAAAGGAAGATTTTTGTATCGGAATATAAAATTTGGCCAAGTATTTGCAGCCAGTGCTAACCCTGCTGTAATAAAAAAAATACAGGTAACAACATTGACCTGTTTGTTTTATTGATATCACATATAACTAAATGTACATCAAGTTAACAGCCAACAATTAGGAGGGTACATATACATGTATAGGTCAAAACAGTTAAAAACAATAAATATATAAATACATACATTGTAATTTTACAAAACAGGTACTTGTGGAAAACTTGGAATACAGTACAGTACAATACTATAGACCTACCAGTGTAAGTAAATCTTATGTGGATCTTGAGGTTAAACCAGTACAATTTTTTTTGCAACAATGACCACATCTGGTGAACCTTGAATACAAAAAGCACCATTGTTTTTTGGGGAATACAGGCTGTACACCATTACTAAGTTACAAATGTTGAATCGAGAACTGAGCACTTGGTAGAATGAATGATTGTCTTTAACAACATGTTTTAACACATCTCCATAAAGATCTTTATATGGTAAACTGTCACTTAGATCATTCAAATACATGAACTGTTTTTGGATAAATGAATTAGCATAACGATTTTAAATTATCACATTTTTAGCAGATTTGTGATATACATGTAAAATGTATTAAAAAAAAAATAGAAAAGATTCCCTTTTGTACCCTTAACTAAAATTTGATTTCCACTGAAATGGCATAAAATGTTTTATTGTTTTAGAATTATGTCAAAAACTCTGATGACCATGTTGCATAATTGTTGTAAATTGTGGGAAAAGTTCTTAAATAATTCCACATAGCTAGGTGTAATTAAAACGTGTTGTTTCAAGGTTTTTGGTTAAAAACTGTAGGAAGAGTTGATTTCATAATATTAAAAGATTGCAAAAACAACTTCCTGGCTAGCACTCCAACATTCACTATACTATTATCCAAATTTTTATTAATGCAGCTTTAACAAAAAATGTGAAGTAGGACTGATCAACTACTGGATTTTGGCATCGTAATACACAAAATGGTGACAAAATTTGGCTTCTGTCAATATTGCTGGCGATTTAAGCATTTGCAGCCAGAGCTAACCCTGCTATATTGGACAAATATTGGTAAAAACATTCTCTTTTTTGTTTGTTTTATTGATATCACATAAAATTGTACATCAATTACCAACCAACAATTAGGGCAGTACATATATAGGACAGTTACAAACAATAACTATATAAAATACTTACATATACATAGTAATTTTACAAAAACAGGTACTTGTTTTTCAATATTGTCTTATATCTAATAGATACAGTACAATATATTTTATTGCCATAAAAAAGTACCTGTGCAATATATACCGGTATGTACTGTTATACATTGTACTGTGGCAAACTTGGAGAACAGTACAATACCATTGACATATGAGTAAATTTGTTATTGTGGTTATTGGGGTCAAACCAGTACAATACGGTAATATGATTTTTTTTTTGTAACAAAGTTCACATCTAGTGAACCTTGAATACAAAATAGCACCATCATTTTTAGAGAATTCAGGCTGTACATCATTACTAAGCTACAAATGTTGGATTATGATTTGAGCACCAGGTCTCCCCTTTTCACAATCATTCCTTAACCAAGATCTTCCTAAACATAAATCTGATACATTTTTTAGTAATTCAGTATTTTAAGGTGTCATTTTAAAAAACTCCATTAAGCTTATGACATCTGTGTTTAGTTTTGACAAAATTTATTAGTCATAGTTCCAAAAAAGAATTGCAAGAAAATGTTATATTTAAATACCGGTAAAGGAAATTCTTAGTTTAGAAACAATTGTGAAACAGTAACCTGGTAGAATGATTGTTGAAAACAATGTGTCTTAAAACATCTCCATAAAGATCTCTCTATAAGGTAAGTTGTCATTTTGATCACTCAAATACATGAACTGTTTTTGGATCAATGTATTAGCATAATGATTGTAAATTACCAATTTTGAGGAGATTTGTGATATACATGTAAAATGTATATAAAAAAATCAAAAAGATTCCCTTTTGTACCTTAAACTAATTAGTTTTTCCACTGAAATGGCATAAAATAATGAAATCAAGTCATTTTAAACATTCTGGTGAAATAATATTTTTTTTATAAAACTTACACAGAATTTAATGGGAGATGTTAGGGTACAAAAGGAAATCTTACCAACAAAAAAAAAAGGTCAAAGGCACTTATGACCATATTGTGGAAAATCTGTAAAGTATGGAAAAAAATCTTAAATAATTTCCACCATAAAACCATTTTAGTGAAATTTCAAGGTTATTCATTAAAAACTGTAGAAAGAGTTGACTTCAGGAAATTAGGCCCCTTTGTTTAAAATAGTGTTAAAAAACAACTACCCCTCTACCCACACAACAGTCAGCAAACTATAACCCAAATACACATACGTACTAATTCAAAACATAAGTAAAAACCAACATATCATTATCAAATTGACAATTTTTAACAGTGATAAAATTCAAGTCAATTTGAACATTTCAACATTAATTTCACAACATAATTAAAATTTTGCAAATTCAAATTTTAACTGATCATGCCTGGAACAACTAAACTTAGATGTTTTAGCTTTATAGTAAAGCGCTTGCCTATCACTGAGGCAAGAAAGATTCAAAATCCTCAGCTGGGACACTTTGTTAAAAAAAAAAAAATTCAAGGCTCTCCCTTCCTCTTATTACTAATAAAATCAATAGTTAGAAAGTAAGTAAAAAGCATCATGAAATGGACATTTTTGGTATAAATTTCTGGGATGAAAAGATCATAAAATGAACATGATTTAACGTACCGTTTGGCATAGATATAATTGCAATTATTGATAATAATAATCAAATGAAACATAGAATCATGATAAGACTAATTACAAATATGAAGAAATAAGACATAACAGTTATATATAATACAAGACTGTAATATGCAAAGCAATTGTAGCAAGATTGTATATCAGGCAACCTTTGGTTAAGATGCTAGCTCACTGAGCGAGTATGCTGCAGAAAAGCATACCACTCCCCCAGTTACATTATCCTGGTACATGTACTTGGTGAACAAATAGATACTATGTCCTCCTAATGCCAAGTGTCTGGCAAGGAAGCACTTCCTCAAATTTGAATTTTATGTTTGACCTGTTCCGGGTTTGAACCCATGAGCTCAAGTTCTCAAAACACTGAGCCTATGAGGTGGTCAATAACAAATATATATAAGTCTGTAATATACAAGACAATTGTAACAAGAAAGTTTATTACAACAAGGATACTTTGGTACATGTACTGTTATTATTGTTAAATGGTGTTTAATAAAGTAAGCAAGTGTAGTAAATTTTCAGTTATTCTTTGGTACAATTATTTAACAAAAGTTTTATTTTATCTATCAAGGAGTAAAATGGTAAATATTTGAATGAAAGCTACAAATTTTGGAGTTTGATAGTTATAAACCTCAAAATATAATGGACACTGATTTTTTTTTTTAAAAAAAAAAAAAAAATTATCTGAAATTTTTACAAAAGACTGGACATCTTTGGTATATATTTTTTTAAAAAAAACATGTACTAAAATAATATCACAAATGGTACAGAATTAATGTTGTTGTTGTTGTTGTTGTTTTTTTTTTTTTTTTACATAACTTAATCAAAAGAAATAACAGATATGTGTCCTTTACAGTGTTCAATCTAAAATGGTCTGCTGCCACAATGAACACAAGATAATTCTGCTCCAAAAAATATGATCTATGGGCCAACAAAAGTCAATCTTTTTAGTCATTTTTAGTTTGAATAAATTTAAGTCTACATTTTCATATTGATATTTTTCTCGACTTTTCAACAAAAATGCATCTAGTTTTGATATTTTTGAAAATAAGGCCCCGTTTTTTTCAAGGCCAGGACCAGGATGACCTCAGCAAATGCAGTTCTGGATTGAACACTGTCTAAATAGATATGTACCTTATATTGTACCTTTTAAGTTTTCATTTCTATAATTTCAGATGATTACATTTTAATTCAGCCAGTTCTATATACTGAAAATCTGGAAATTCTTCTGTAAATTTGCAAGTGTGATGTCATGAGAATAGGAAATTTTGCAAATTTTTCAATTTGATATTTTTCACTTGCAATTGCACTGACCATCATCAAACCATGGGAAAATCAATGTAGGCAACAATCTTTGAATGATGTGCTCCCGAAAATTAACTTACACGAAAATTTCCCAATATACAGTATTATCAAAGACAGGACCAATCCAGTCAGACCTGTTTTATTTATTTTAACCTGTAAAATTTCGAGATTCAAAATGATTAAGTGCTTCAGCAAAATTTTCATAACCTGTGTCCAGAAGAAAAAATTATAAAAATCCCCAAGTGATAAGCAGTAAAAATGATACATGTAAAGAATAAAATCAGGATAGAAGAAGCTAATAAGTTTTGTGCAGGGCAATTATTGCCATCACATCAGTCGACAATTTCTTGTACAAACTATATGTTATTTCTGGATATAAACATTTTCCAAGATGTCCTACACCCACCAACTTTATTTTTGAAACAGCCACTGTTTTTATTTTCATGTCAGTTCAAATTCAAATAAATTTCTTGTTTTTCGAACTGAAATACTGTATTTAAAAAGTAACATAATATAATTTTACCTCAACACTTTAACAATGTTACAAAAAAATGACACAAACATGAAAATGAAACAATCTACAATAAATTGCAACCTCAGGCATTTAAATAATTTTCAACAACTTATTTAAAATGATCAATCTTAATTAAAAATGCATTTTCTGCCTGATACACAAACATTCTGTCATAAATTCAACAACTTATTTAAAATGATCAATCTTAATTAAAAATGCATTTTCTGCCTGATACACAAACATTCTGTCATAAACTCAATCTGAAATTGCTAGTTTCAAAGAATATATTTGTTTTAGCGAGTATCCACAAATGTGAAGGACTCTTAAAAATGTAATTTTATTCCTTCCTATCCTCCTTCCAGCTTATGGGGCCTCCGTGACCAAGTGGATCAAATCACACACTTATGGATCTTAGATCATCTTATTGCTCTAGGCTGAAATCCAATGTAGGCAGATCTTTAACTGAAAAAAGGCAGCATGCTTCCTGAAAGCTGGTGGATTATCCTGGAAACTCTGGTTTCTACACCATCCAAGAAATGACCATGACGAAAGAATCTTGAATTTGGTCTTATAAACCATAACTAAACTCAACCTCTTCCATACAAATCTGTAAATTTTCATAAGATGGTGGTACTTCTTCATAGCACAACAAATTACATGTTTAACTGTTTACACTAGTTCAGAGCTATTAAATCCATTTGCCAAAGTTTTCCAGGAAGACAGGTTGTCATAACAACTGAGGTTTAAATGTCTGTATCGTCTGAACTAACTCGTATTAACTGAAATAATGGTTCTAGTTCATCTGTGGTAGGTACAGTCATAACACGAATTGTATTCGTAGAACCAGCACCAGCTGACCATCCTGTTACCAAGACAACTGGGTCACCAGGTAACAGATAATTTTGCATTTTTGCTAATGTAAGGCCACCATGAATTCTCTTATCTATATCTTCTACCCACTGAACTCCTTTAGGAGCTTGATAAAAAAAAAGAAATTTATAAATATAATATTTATATAAAATTTATAAAAATATACAGTTAAACTTGTAATAGCGTCCACCTCTATAGCATCCACCTGTCTATAGCGACCAATCTCAAGTGTCTCCAATTGATTTTACTATATAATCAACCTCTATACAGCTTCCACCTGTCTAATTTGTTTAGTGTCCACCTATTTCAGTCCCAATGACAATGTGTTTTTGTATATAAAGATTGATTTTGACAGTTAAAGGAAAGCAACTTGTATCAAATTTGCCAATCATGACTTCCGGAAACTCTTACTGAATGTATGCAAGCGTCTTTGAAGCACCGACAAAGTGTGCAATGATGCTGATGTTGTGTTTATTTTAATTAGCAAGTTACTATCCAGTGGTGATAAAAATTATTACCCGTTATTCAATTAATAATTATTAATTGAGAAAACCACTTCACTTCAGGCAAATCATATTTAAAATGATTGTGAATTGGCATTCTGTCACATGTGAAGTAAAACAATAGTCTGAGAAACTTCCCAAAACTTAGAACTATTTCAATGAAAATTGAACTTCTATATGAAGTCCACCTGTCTACTAAAAAAAACTTTTTGATTTTCCCCTGGGTGGTCTTTATACAGAGGTTTACTGTGTTTCTAAAATTTCAGAAAGAGCTTGATGGGCAGCAGACAGTATGAATTTTACAATGCTAATACACTGCAGAACAATGTCACAGACTATAATATTTAACCACTTAGGAAATATGTCTGGTTTAACTATGCATGTATTTATTGTGGTCTGTGATGTTTATCTGTGATATTGCAGGCAAATGCACAATCATCTGAAAGATCAGAAACAAGTGTGCACAAGAACAAAGCAGATCAGAAATACACTTAATTAGAAAAAAAAAAATTACACCTCATCAACGTGTGTATAATTTTTGATAGAATAAGAAAAGTTATACATGTATATGTGGGTTGTTTCATAGCAATAGCTTGAAAATTTCTGATGCCATGTAAAACAACATTCAACCAACTACCTTTTTACACCTCAGATATCTGTAAAATTGATTTAAAAAAGCTTTTAAACATCCAAAAAGAGCATTTTCAAAGAGTAACAATGTTTAAGAAAGTCACTACATATTGCTGAAACCAAAAAATTATATACCAGTAATATCAATTGATGAGAAAGACATAAAAATATGTCACTTGGTCTTTCTCAATATAACAAATTTTGATGTCTCTTGCACAAGCAGACAATATTTATTAAACTGAAACAACCACATGACATTTGATGAACTTATGTGCAATATTTGCCCATCAATGTTGGCCTCAGAAAGTATGTCAAATTTATCATCAGATTATAGGCAGCCATTTTTGTTGTTAACCCTGAATATTTTTTCTTCAGTGTTCAGAGAACAAGAACTTGTTTTTTAACTTAAATTTAAAACTAGGGACTGCACAAGGTGAAAAAAGTTTGTCTTTTTAAAAGCATGATAATTTATCTTTTTGATCATGCAATTTAATTATTCTGATCATACAATTTAATTATTTTGATCATGTGATTTGATTATTTTGATCATGCAATTTAACTATTTTCATTATTTTAATCATGTGAATTGATTATTTAATTATTTTGATCATGTGACTTGATTATTTTAATTATTCTGATCATGTGATTTGATTATTTTAATTATTTTGATCATGTGATTTGATTACAGTAGATTCCGCTTAATTGCATAGTCTGTGTGGCAGAAAATTTTATGCAATTAAGCGGAATATGCAAATAACCGAAAATGCCCCTTGGGCACAACTGATTGATGGATACATCGGTTGGGGCCAATTTAGTACTTGTGTAGGCATCATAGAACACTGTAGAAACAACAGAAAATTAGTTATTACTTTGAAATTAAAAAATGAAATAAATAATTCAGAATAAAAAAAATTAAAAAAATTAAATTATTTAATTTGTATATAATGTTTTAAAAATTCTAGCTGATCGATTGACGTATACTCCCGGTGAGGCCGTTTTTTTAGTAAACATCAAAGTCGGTGTACTGTAGAAACAGCAGAAAATTTGTAATTCCTTTGACATAAAAAAATAAATAATTAAAGATAATTGAAAAAAATATTTAATTAATTAAAATCTCAAGACTTGTAATATATTTTCTTTACTAAATAAAGATTTAAAATTCTAGCTGATCGTTTTAAACCTCGTATTTACATGGGATTCCAAAATGTGGTATGGGTGGACTTTTCTTTCAGACCATCGATCTGTGTTTAATCCTAGAAAATGTATGTAACTAGAACATCTGTTGGTATTTAATTCATTGTTGCTTAACACTCGATATTCGTATTTCTTGTTTATTTACTTCTTTTTAAAAATCCACGTGTTCGCACATGGCACTGAGTTATACTGTTCGAGTTATCTCCCTTTCACGGTACGATAATCTATTTTTAAATGTGACATAGAAAAAATCCAGTTGCTTGACAAACGTGCACGATGTCCGGTAAAATTAAATTTCAAACCGATTTTGTGTAAATAAATTGAAAGATGTCTTATCTTGTTCTTAATTTTATACAAAGTTATATTTTAATTGTTTATTGACCAATTATTCGATCAGTCATAAATTGGAAATTCCCGTTGTTATGTGTAACTAGGTCTGATCCAATGAAATTAATGAATAAAACGTCACTTCCTTATGTGAAAAAATGTCTTTGATGTTGAATCTGTATACCGACAAAACTTGCTACATAAAGGGTTTTTCAGCCGTAAACGATGATTTCAACCAGTTTATCTTAATGAGGAAATAATAAATAAAGAATTAAGCATTTGATTGAGGTATGATTGATTGAGTTTACCCAAAAAGAACTGTATATACGCGTTATTAAACTTGCTATGGGATAACAGTCAACGTACATACAATGATACACATTCCTTAACCATGTTCACAAAAACATTAATTTAAAAAATTTTTTGGCTTTATTTAATCTTTGTTTGAAAAACCCAACACCGAAGTTCCAGTAAAACCATGTCTGGGTTTAGAAAATGTAATGGAAATAAATTTCAGTTAAAAAAATCGTTATAAAACTTGTGTGACCCGGGTACAAATTTTTCGACTGTCATAGCCCTTTTTAATTGGTTTAACATAATTAATTACGTTTCCTGACAAACGCGTATTGACAGACCAATTGGATGACTACTCTACAAAGTGAACACTAATTAACTGGCTTCATATCTCACCTGGTGTTAGCTGTACACATGTTTATATAATGTAAACATCTGTCGAGGTTACCTTTGCATTGTCGGCAAATATATTTTGTAATCATGGAAACTTCAGACCTAGATCGCATAATTTTCAGAATTTTTTATGCAATTAAGCGGAATTTAGACTTTTGTTTATGCAAATAAACGGAATTTTTTACATTGTTTAAATAGGAAATGGTTTGGTTCAGAGAAAAATTATGCAATTAACTGGAATATGCAATTAACCGGTATGCAATTAAGTGGAATCTACTGTAGTAAGTATTTCAATCATGTGATTTAATTATTTTAATCATGTGATTTGATCATTTCGATCATGTGATTTGATTATTTTAATCATGTGATTTGATTATTTTGATCATGTGACTTGATTTTAATTATTTTGATCATATGATTTGATTATTTTAATTATTTTAATCATATGATTTAATTATTTTGATCATGAGATTTAATTATTTTAATCATGTGATTTGATTATTTTGATCAAGTGATTTAATTAACCAATCAAACAAACAGATTTTATTAATTATTTTAATAATTATTTTAATTAATGTGTGTACCAATGTATGTGAGTTTATAATGATTACCTTCATGTAGAACTGGGAAGACACCTCTATGTAGATGCAAGCACCTGGCTGTTTCTGGAATACGAGTTACGGCGACAATTACACACTGGGGACGGTACTTAGATATCAGACCTGCTGATCTGTATAAAATATAAAAAGATAATAAATTGTTCAATTTTGACAAAACTACACATCAGTATATTATGGCCGTTAAATAGTTGCTTAAATAGGTGTTTTACACCTTTGTGAAGAATATTCACTCATAACCTTTTGGACTATTCAGGATGATGAAAGAAACTGAAGTGATCAGGAAAAAAAAAAACAACCACCTTATTTAGTAAACAAAGAGACAAATTTTCACATAGTTGGTTTTGAAAAGCTTTTAATTAATCCTCTATAAAGAACGTGTATTTCAATGAATACAAGTTTCATATCTCAAACATCTCAAATACTATGGAAAACGTAGCAGCCATTACCTGGTCCTAGAGATTTCAATCTGCCATCTATCGTAAACTATAAAATCAAAAAGCTCAAAGTTCAGTAAAGGGAACCAGAGTGCCTTGCCTTGAGAAAATCATCAAACTGTCAGCAAGAAAACTGACAAGTATTCTGAACCTTTAACCTAGACAGTGGGTGGGGCTGTAATCAATAAGCCAGTAATTAAGACCAGCCCCTAGCCCCTAGCCCCTCCCCAATCTCAATCTATCAAAGGTAAACTGCATAAGTTAAGTAAGAATAACAGAAGACTGATTTACTGTTCAATTATTTAGTTAGTGTAAAATCATTGGGGAGGGGGGATTTACTGAAAGATGTAATTTGTAAATCTATTGACCAATGGTTGGGGGGGGGGGGGTTAATTGAAAGATGTAATTTGTAAATCTATTAACCAATTTCTTTTAACTTTTTTAATGATAATCTCTTTTTTTCTTATTTTTTTACCTTCCAGTTGCTGTAACCACAACAATAGCTTTAGCATGACATTTTATTGAGGCTTCAACAGCAGCTATAGCAGTGGTGTGTGTGGCTTCTAATTCTTTATCCATTGGAAGTGACATACGAAGATCTTTAAATACTTGTTCTGAAAACATGGCAGTTTCAGATTCACTACAAATCTACAAAGATAAAAAAAAATCTTCAGCACATCTTAAGGTTGCCTTGGTAACTGTTAGGGTGATAAAGGTTTATAATTGAATATATATAAGGCCCATCTTTACATAAATAGAATTCCCAAGCATACAACATGATGAATACCTTTTAATATTTGTGCTGAGCGAAATTTAGAAAGTGTACAATGCAAATTGTGTGTATAGTGTTCTTTGATGGGGGAGCACCAATTATGTGATTCCACTGTAATATACAGTTGAACTTCGATAACTCAAAGTTGAAGGATGATGTCCAAGAATGGTGTCACCTTAATATATGTTTTCCACTACAGAAATCTTGATATTTTAAACAGTTACCTTTACTCGAATGTAAAAAAAAGTAAAAGATACTTTTGCGAAACGTGTTATTTTATTATATTTTCATTTGCCTTGTGAAATTCCCATAGCTGCAAGCTTGAGAGCCGTTGTAATTATTACTGACAATGAATGCCAAAAAATTTTGTCACTCCGTGTATGAATACATATAAAATGCAATACACAATCCGGAACTACATTATCGTAGGTAAACAAACATGACTGTCACGTCACATTTGTTTACAAAAAAACATATTTACGAGATATTACAAAGTAAAATAAAAGAAATTAATAAAATAATATTTTGATAACATATATAGGCACCTGGCTAATATTCACCGTAATATTGACATTGTGAGAGACAGAGTGGTGTTTTTGATGGCTTGTTGAAAGAACAGACGACAACAGATCAGTCTAAACCATTAAACGACAAAAAAATTTTGAACAATCGGATCTTAAAAAAAATTCTTCCTACCTTGACAAAGCTGCTATATACCCTATTATTTTGAGAAAATGTGAAATGGTACAACTTGTCAATGAATTTTGTGTCTCGCGGGATGTAAATTTCAAGTGATGTAAATTTCAATTGGAATTAGATTCACGCATGTATGCCACATCCAGTGAAAATTGTCCGTTTCACATGCTGTGTTTGTTGATCGGAAAAACTGAAAAATCATCTACATGCTTTTAATCAATTTACAAGGGATACAATAGTAACTCCTCAAAAGTACAATACATGGTTTATAAGTACTACACAACTCCTTGCTAACCTTAAAACGATTATTTTCTAAACTTTGAGAGATATTTTCACCACACCAGGCGTAAAGAATAAGTATACTTCTGACTGCTTTGCTGTCTACATTTGAATGATACCGAGTATGAAGCTCGGCACATTATGTAAGAGTGAATCTCAACCTAACAATGTCAACATTCCAGAAGAAATCTCTCGGTAAATCCCTGTCTACTAACATATCACAGATTCGAAACTACATGCTTGGCAATTGAAAATTATCCCTCAGCTACAGTTCCCCCCTCCCCGTTTCAGATTCACAAATTTCACTTCCAACATTTATCCAGCAAACTTCTTTGCAAATTGAAATAGGGCCACACAGGTGCACCTGATTTTCAACTTAAATATAATCCACAAATAACAGCATATTTATCGTTGATTTTCCATTTATATATATATTATTTATATCCAATATTCTAAAAAAGTCATTATGTTAATGAAAAATCGAGAAAAATACCATTAAAACACCTGATAACACTATAATTTTTCAAACAAAAACTCCCCGTTGTTACCCCACATTAAAAATATTGCGGATTAATAATGTGTCGTTCTCGGTCTTAAATTCAGCTGTTGCGTCTACTGGACTCCCCCGATGTGCATGTGTTATAGATGGGAATTTTTTTTCTTACAATAAATGAATAATTTTTTTAAAAAAATATTAAACGCGCGTTATTCCGTTTGCTTGCAAAGTTGTTGCCTTCATACTGACAATGAATACCATTTTAAAACAGTTCAATTGTTAATTAAAATCGCGATATATACGAACAACGAAATCGGAAATTAGATATCTATATAAATGTTTACCAAAATGCTTATTTTTTACATTCGTTAGAAAATACTAACAGAAAGTTGATGAAATTATAAACAGTGTAATATGTCATTTGAGATTTTAATGCAGTCGTGAGTACAACGGGGTTAGTTGTTTTTATTAAGCTTGGAGAACTGAAGTCAAAATTTATCGATGGCCGCATATTAGGGCCTATTCGGCTTCTTTTATTAGTGTAGCGGATTAGCATACCTGTTAGGCTTTATTGTCCGTGACGGTACTGAATATTAATCCGTTAAATGATACTAATTAATACGGTAGATAACAAGAACTACTCGGTTCATTTCTCTACTATAATGGTAGCTTTATTACCGATATGTGATTTCTCTGATCGTTTTATTAAACTGGCCATTGATCATACATTGTTTGAAAAAATTCGAGTTTTTGAAGTTAATTTTAATAAATTTTTAAGCTACAGACCGAATTTTTACTTCGAGTTATCGGGGGTATTCGAATTATAGAAGTTTGATTTATCTAAGTTTTCCTAATATAGTTTATATAGAAAACCGGTCGGGACAAAATAAAGACTTCTAGTTATCCGTGGTATTCGAGATATCGAAGTTTGAGTTATCAAAGTACTGTACATGAAGAGGTCTAGGATTCAAATCCATTTCATATAATAGTTCATACATTTCCTATTTGTATATTTTAGTTAGTTGAGTGTTTATGGAAATAAAAAGATTGTCATCAAGTTGAATGTTCGGTGTTAATTTGTACTGAATAATTCCCCAGACAAGATATAACATGGTGGAGAATCCGGGTTATGAAAGTAAGTTTTCGGCATAAATGTAATTGGTTTTGTGTGGTATGCTAGCTAGCTAACTTTATTGAATTTGAGATTGATTGCTAATTGCAACTTGTGGTGACAGATTGATCATTCTGGTGTTCCTCCTTGTAACTTTCTCTTTGGGGTCTTAATCAATATTTTACACAAATTAAGACATCAACTTAAGTACAATTGAAGACTTGTGGGATGCTAATGGGAACAGCTGGACAATGCTGGTGATTTTTTCTTGTGACATTCACTTTGTAAAAGTCATTTGATGGACGGAGAGACAAATTTACATTAAACTTTTTGACTTCACTGAGGTTCTTAGTGGCAAGGTTATCTTAAATGTGTAGTCACAGATTACAGCCCCTGTCACTGCCAAGGTTTGAATCCAACTTAGGCAATCCTAGTGTGAGAAAGTTTGTCAGATCTTTTGGTTTTCCCCAGTTTCCTCTGCTATGCATGAACTACCCGTAACCACCATAATATGAATGAAATAATGTTACCTGAGGCATAGAACCCCTTACACTGCTTCATTTCACTATCTTTACCAAATTTTATGATAAAACAATGTCATATGTAAGAGGTAATAATATTTTACATCATATAAACTTGTGTACATGCCTAACTTGAATAAAACTACCCAAGATAAGCAGAATCTAAAACTAAATTCCATCTCAAATGCTCAAGAAAATCCTCAGCCTCATTTTGTTCAAATCTGGCTTTCACAAAATATCTTGGGCTGGGTCTCAGAAAAAAAAGAGAACTCATTGTTTTGGAGGTATTCATATCCTTAAATTAAATAAGGGTGAACCAAATACTGGCTGGAAATTTAAAAGTACAAGAAGATTATGATAAAATCAAAAATGACAAGGATCCATAAATTTCACAACTAGGAAATGGATGAACATTTTTTTACTTCCTTAACACTATATGCAAACTGCTATAAAATATCGTTTGAAAAGTTACTTACTGCACAAATTGTTTTTAAAACATTTACAGGATCTTTTCCTCTTGCAGTCTCTCTTGACAACATAAGACAATCAGCGCCATCTAGGATTGCATTAGCCACATCAGCTACTTCTGCTCTTGTTGGACGAGGATTTTTTATCATACTTGCTAATATCTGAAAAAAAAAAAATCAAAAGAAGACAATCATTGCCATCAAAAACTACAAGTATGTTCTGTTAGATAAGGAAAATATAGTGGAGAAGGGATTGCACATAGTTACAATTCTTTCACTGCAAAGGTATTAATCAAAGATAATGGAGGAAACCAAAGTTCCTACAGAAAATCACAAAATTTAGGTAAGGGAACTAGAAACTTTCACGCACTTGGATCTGTTTCTTGTGGATCTGATCCTCAACAGTGAGATGCACTATAAACTGCAATCCATAAGCCTTTACTTATACCACTTAACAACTTTAGCCCTCTACAGGTTTCCAGATGAGAATCATAAATGCACAGTAAATTTGTTTCTGATTATACCTGAAGTGAAATTTGAATGAATGATTGATATATGATGTCACCAGGCTAAAGGTGAAGTGTCAGAAATTATGGCCTTTGCAGTGAGCTTAATTAAGGCAATGTGCAGGGAGGGTTTTTTAATGTGCCATGCCAGCCATGACATGAGGCATCAAGCCCTGTCAAGATTTATCACATTTACTAATAAGTCAACTACAGTATATCACGGTATTCAGTTCTTACTTGATTAAGAAAACAAGATTTCTTGTACTCTTCTCATTCAAACAGGGGCCTCGGTGGACGAGTAGTCTAAAACACACACTTACAGATCACAGTGCCTCTTACAGCCTGGGTTCAAACAAAGACAAATATTGAGAAAAGCTCTGATCCATAAGATGACATTTTGGAGTACTTAAACATTCTACTTACCACCCCCTCCCCCATCCTACCCCCACTGCCCTTGCTGTGTCTTTATCATTTTACCTGTGTGGCACAAATAACTGGTTTTCCCATTCTGTTAGCTTGACCAATCAGCATTTTCTGTGCTATAAAAACTTTCTCTGGAGGAATATCTATACCTAGGCTACCCCTGGCTATCAATATACCATCTGATGATTCTAAAATCTCATTACACCTGAAATAAAAGTCCTTATTTAAAAAATCAAATCTATAACAGTATCTAGACAATAAACTAAAATGTATTCATAGGACACTGATGACCCTGCCCAATAGTAATTTTATTTCAAATGCAAAATAGTTGGTTATAAAAGGACACAGGTATGGTACTCCACTTAATATTTCACAATCTCAAGAAAAATTCATAATTTTTTTTTTTTTTGAATTTAAAAAGTTTAGGGACACAGGTACTCTATTTTATATTTCACAATTCAAAGAAAATGTCATAATTTCCTATTTTAAATAATACTTAAAAATATAATGTAGCTTAATTTTATAAAAATTTTCAGCTGATGTAAGCAATCTATGATAACCCATAGCCGATGACATTATGATATAAGTACATCTTCCCTAATAAAACAACATACTATTATACATGTTCATAATTTTATACTACCTTTTCAGATTTTCTAAATTTTGATATACCAAAGATTATAAATTTCACAATTTTTTTTAAATTTTAGTACATGTCAGCAATATATGATAACCCATAGCTGATGACATTATGATATAAGTACATCTTCCCTAATAAAACAACATACTACTGTAATGTACTTATTTCACAGGGTCAAATTTTTCGCGGTTCTAAATTTCCGATCCTTTTCACGGGGTGTAATATTCGCTGAATTATGAAACTGATTATAAAATCAAAGATCATGAAACAGACTATAACACATCAAAAATATATACAATAATGAAATAGACTATAGATTCTAGTATATGGGTGATTGTACAGTGTTTTACTTACTAGTGAATGGTTGACTGAGTTCTATGAATTGATTAAATTGATTAATTAACAGGTAAGTACTACTCAGAAATGATTTTAAATAAAGCTCATGTCAGGTTAAATCAGTAAATGGTCAAGTATACAGTTGTGAAAATGTTGAAAAAATGGCTTCATCCTAAAATTTCCACAACCTCAAAATGCTTATCAAAATCTTCTTGATTCAGAATAATTCTGAATTCAATAAGTTTGTTAATAGTGCATCCACTGTAGCGGGTTTATTGTAAACGATTGGTTTAAATATGACTAATTTAATGTACATGATCTATTTTAATAAAGACAATATCGATGTTGACTATGTACTTCAATGGATTCATTGTGGAAATTCTTCGACTGTGAAATAAGCTACAAATAAGTACACCACAAAAAAATCTACACTTACAGTATTATACATGTTCATAATTTAATACTACCTTTTCAGATTTTCTAAATTTTGATATACTAAAGATTATTAATTTCACAGCTGATTATAATTTTTTTAAATTTTAGTGTATCTGAAATTTTAGTGTATCTGTTTTGTAGCTATAGTAATAAAATTTTGATAAAGGTATATCTTAGCTAGTGATGTTTAAAACACAAACATACCATCATGTCCAAATCACAATTCAATGAGCAAAGAAAAACTTTGAAAACTGGTTTATTCAGTGTAAGCATTTGAACTTCCACCAGGGAAGTGAAGTCAGGTACTCATAAAGAGTAAGCAGCATCGTCTAGCTAGCAATACCAGCCACAGGCGAGATCAAATCCAAGAATAAAAGGAACATGGAACTATATGGGATGTCATGTACATGTATATCCAGGATAAGTTTATCTATTTTATCGCTAATGAAAATTTCAATTTCTATTCCATAGCTAGTGAAATAGTATAATTATATCTATTTCACTGCTAGTAACAGCTAAATATATCTATCTACTTTATAGCTTGTGAGATTTCGATATAAGATTATCTTATATAATCAACAACATACCTTTTTACACCTTCATAATTTTCTATTTTGGACTACTATCTTAACTTTGTAATCCAGAGCTTCTAATTCTTTTCCTAATTTGATTTATGTAATCAGCACTCCATGCAAAGGATGCAAAAATCATATCAACCTGTTATATATAAAACAGTTAAGCACTGAATTATCACTTGTTATATTTAGTGAATCAGCAGGATATTGGTCCTTAAATAAAGAAAGCAACTTCTTGTTCATAAGAGATTGGAGTGGAGATAGGGTGCTTACCACCTTGTCAAGGTGCCACTTATATCAAGGTTCTTCTACTTATATGTATGCAGTCACTTTTAGGATGGTTGAGGTAACAAAGAGTGCCAAGAGAAAATAGTAACCTTTAGCAAGAAAACCAACAAACTTTCTTACACTAGGATCTGCTTGAGTGGGATTTAAAACTATGAAGTCACAGGTGCTAGAATCAATAAGCATGTATTTTAGACCATTCAGCAACTGAGTTGCCATTTTCCAGTGAACTACTACTGAAAATTACCTTTTCTTTGCGAGCACTTTATTTTCATGATATTCGCAATCTGTTCAAGAATCGCGAAAATAAAGTGGGCGAAAATAAAAAATCATGACCTGGGTTAAGGTCAAGTACAGCATATCTTATGAATGGACAACTGAGGTCCCATTTTCCACTGAACTGATAAATACTATAAATCCCTTTTCTTTGTGAGCACTTTGTTTTCCAGATATGTGCAAGAATGGTAAAAATAAAGTGTGCGAAAATAAAAATTCATGAATTGGGTAAAGGTCAGGTATTTTTATTTCTTATAAATAGGCAATATTTTGGATTACTCAACCAAGCTGTTTCACATTATTAATCTGAAACAAACAATGAACACCGTGTATTACACTTTATTACAAAATATTTGTTGTAACATAAACTTTAAATTTTTGGGGTTCCACATGGGGTCTTGTGAAAATTTCATGTTGTGAAATTGTTTTCATCATGGGATCATGAAATTAAAGTTATTTACAGTATCTATTCATGCACAAGGGCACATTCTTTTTCTTTCCTTTTTTTTACTTTAAAACTGACTGGCTCAACATTTTTGTTATTACAAGACTGGACAGATTATGTACAAGTTTTACAGGGTATGATTTCTAGGTACATATGTTTGTTCAACAAAAATCTAACCCTTTTAATATAGTTTGTTAAAAAGACAGCAAAGCAGGATCTTATCTAATACCATGTATTGTTAACAGTATCATTAAAATATGGTGTCCTTTCAATAGTACCTGGTATAGGTATCATATCATTTCATCCTCAACAGTATCCAACCCTACTAGATTCTAACCTAGGCATTGAAAGACACTATGATATGTAAGCATGCAAGCACACTAAGAACACTGTGCAACCGAGGCCTCTTATCACAAAAGTACATGTACATCATTTACACAACTACAGCAAAATTTTATAAGATTCAATAAGTGGGGAAGAAAGAACATCAGTAAGTACAGCACTTGGCTTTAACTGCTGAGGTATGAGGTTTGATCCCTGACAAGACTCAAAAAGCTTTCTTTTGCCAACAAAGGTAATAGGTCACATCACAGGTCATGGGTCAGTTTACAACATATACTAGTATATATTACCCTATGATCTCTGACGAATCGAAGTATTTCTTTATCTGAATCTGTTAATGATGGTTTCCCTGGTAACACCCGTGGAACAGAAAACAACATCCTACCGGTCAAATCTCCTTCCTCAATCACTTCTGCACATACATAATCAGAGCCTAGATGTTCAAAGGCAACAAATATATAGTCATGACATATAAGAGTATAATTAACTGCAAAATGCATAACAAATAATGGCAAAAAATGTAATTCACTAATATATACTCTCCTTCAAACCCTCACGGTAGCTCAGTGGTAGAGCATCCACCTAAGAGTTAAACATTAAGTTTTGAAACCTAGCTGGTTCATATAAAAGGACTTTAAAATTTAAGATAATGCTTCTTCGCCTGTCACTGTCAACCAGCATTAAAAGGACAGAGCATAACTGGTTCACCCCATGCCAGGTTAATGTGACTGGGGAAGTTGTAAGCTTTTCTGTGGCATAGTAATTTGGTGAGCTAGCACCTTAACAAAAAGTCACAAAGCAGGACTATAAAACACACCTCACATATCTCATGCTTCAAGATAAATAAAACTGCTCTTGTCCTGAAAAATTGCTGATGCAATGTTAAACAACATTACAATCAAATCAGCTTCAAAGTTAGCTTATGAACCCTTAAAACAATTTACCAAAATTAAAATATTAGATGGTGATCACATAGTCCGATCATAATACCTAGCCTCATATAAGGGCTGGGCATTATAATGTGACTATGCGAACATCACATGGTCACCATGACTCCCCAATAAAAGTAAAAAAAAAATTAATACAACCAAAGACAGAAATAATGTTTCATAATACCTAAATGAGCCAATCAAAACTTACCTTTTTCCGTTACAACAAAGCTTAAGCCTTCTTCAATACAGATATTATTTCCTTCATTTACGTCTTCGAAGATATCATCAAAGTTAGCATATATAACTTCTTTATCTCCACAATTGTAATAAGTTTTGTCAATAGAAAATTTTACTTTCTCTCCTTTTTTAAAGCTTATAGCATCTTTAAATTCCTGAAACAAAAGAAGAAGAATATAATGTATATGTGCATATATAACACCATAACTCTACTTCTCATACTTACACATGTACTATGTTTAATTTATATAACAAGTATCAGCGAAGCCCAAAGTGAATAAGATTTCCATTCAATAGGTTTTCACCTGGCTTTCAGGATACCTCCACCATCCAAGATCCGCATAGCTGTCTAAAGTTTTTAAAGTTAGGCATGTGACAATTTAAAGAATGAGGCATCCGCTTGAGAAAATCGTAATAATGTTATAAAAATTGTTCATTCACCTGCAATTTGAGACGTCAACAACAGTGGCAGAATCTACAAAACATGCAAAAAGAAACCAAAATATTATCCGGATCAGTATATAATTGCTGGATTTCAATTATTGTACCGTCTGCTGAAAATAGTTAACAAATTCATAAATATAGATCTATGTCGTCAGTTTTTATATTCTGGATAGTTTGATAATGTGTCTAATTGTAAAAAGCCTAGCGTGTGGGCATGATTTACATCTAAAATGCACTGGGATACACATGCAATGCATGTGATTTGATAGGTACGGAACTGAGCCCCCTTAAATAAATAAAGATCTTGACTGTAATGTAAAACACCATTAATGGTTTTTCCACTTCTTTTTTTTTATTGGAAGCAATTAATCAATGCATATTTAAGATATAATCAAGAATGTTTAACTCAATAACTCAATTTAAAATGAACATACAACAAGAATCCTATGGATTTAAATGTCTCACCTGGTTAGTTTTTGATGGAGTAGGAAATACATTACTTTAACATAAACTTTCACATTTTGACATGTTGCCACAACCATTGACACCGCAAAAGTAACACCGAAGTCTCGCTGTATGACAAATGACAGAAATTGGAGAAATAATGTGATTAGAAATAAATGTGATGAAAAGGACCTCACATTTTTCACATCAATTTCTTGTTCACATTAATTTCTTTTCTGATTTAAAGTACGTAAATCCAACATCTAAACTGCCGATACAGGATGTCATAAAAAATAAGTAACTTGCCTCCTTTAGTAAGCTCAGTCGTATACCAGGACAGTTTATATCTACACCAACGGCTACCTGAGCTGATATAGAGAATCATATATAAATATGTAATTTGCCTCCTTTAGTAAGCCCAGTCGCATACCAGGACCGTTTATATCTACACCGACGGCTACCTGAGCTGATATAGAGAGTCATATATAAAAATGTAATTTGCCTCCTTCAGTAAGTCCAGTCTTATACCAGGACAGTTTATATCTACACTGAAAGCTACCTGAGCTGATACAGAGAATCATATATAAATATGTAACTTACCTCCTTTAGTAAGTCCAGTCGTATACCAGGACCGTTTATATCTACACCGACAGCTACCTGAGCTGATACAGAGAATCATATATAAATATGTAACTTACCTCCTTTAGTAAGCCCAGTCGTATACCAGGACAGTTTATATCTACACCAACAGCTACCTGAGCTGATACAGAGAATCATATATAAATAAGTAACTTGCCTCCTTTGTAAGCCTAGTCGTATACCAGTACAGTTTATATCTACACCAACAGCTACCTGAGCTGATACAGAGAATCATATATAAATAAGTAACTTACCTCCTTTTGGAAGCCCAGTCGTATATCAGGACTGTTTATATCTACACTGAAAGCTACCTGAGCTGATACAGAGAATCATATATAAATAAGTAACTTGTCTCCTTTAGTAAGTCAAGTCATATACCAGGACAGTTTATATCCACACCGACAGCTACCTGAGCTGATACAGAGAATCATAAATACATATGTAACTGGCCTCCTTTAGTAGGCCCAGTTGTATACCAGGACCATTTATATCTACACCAACGGCTACCTGAGCGGATATAGAGAGTCATATATAAATATGTAACTTACCTCCTTTAATAAGCCCAGTCGTATACCAGGACCATTTATATCTACACCGACGGCTACCTGAGCGGATACAGAGAGGCCATAGGCAGCCTGTCTTATTCTTTGTATAACATCCACAAAATACTGAAAAACAAAACAAATTTAATGTGACAATTAATTTAATATCCAAGATGTTTTAAATGGTTTTTTTTTTCTCATATTCATGAATCAGGAGAATAAACAATCAGTATTTTATTTTATCTTTACAACAAAATTTCTACAATTATGAACTTGAATTGTAATTGGGCCACTAGTCTATTAACTACCAACTAGTTTTTTTAAGTGATGACTAATGCATTTAGTGCCCCTTATGCCTACATTGTATTTAGTGTGTGAAAGTTCAGTTCAAAGCATATATTGTTGCAGAATAACTTCTTATTGTAGATAATTATATGAAGAAACAAGAGATTGTCACAAAAAGTGAATACTAGTATATCCCCCACCACCTTTTTCGGTTGAAAGGGAAATTGAAGAGGGAATGACATTTTAAATTTGTTTTTCATATGATGTGTCATATTCTTAATAAAAAACAAACATATCAATCCATGTTCAAATCACAACCAAGAAAATACATGATACTCATAACTCATAGTCAGAAATGTATTCAACTCACAGACACACACATTCATGCAAAGATGCAGGCACACACAGACAGAGGGTTTTTCCTAGGGGTGTAACGATATACTGGTATATCGGTAAACCGTGATTTGCAAACAAGATTGGTTGGTATTGTGATACACTAAGGAAGAAGTGGTATTTTGCAATTCACTGAATGTATACTTGTTAGACTGTTACGTGGGCACTTGAAACGGACGAGAAAAAAGGAGTGTTTTTGACAAGCACACATGTGATAAAGTTTTAGTCATTAGATGTTTGTAATATACTATACTATAGCACTACAGTATTACAAGTGTGTAATTGAGAGCGATTAACAATAATGTCCTGAGAATTACGACCTCATGGTTAACAAAAAAAATCTGGAATATGAAACCTAGTAATTGTCGACAAGTTAATAGTTTTTGAAAAAGAATTGTAATCTAGTAACTTTAAATTTTTAATTCAATTAGAAATCTTATAGACTATTTTCTTTTTAAATTATAAACTTATATAGTCAATAAACATGAATAACTTTGAATAGGAAATGTCTACTAAGAACAGTGACTTTATTAAGTACTTACAATTCATGTGTTTCATATATTCATCTTGAAATTTATTATTAATAAAAGCCAAGTACAACAACCATAACTGTATTGAAGATTATTGTTTTGACCTTATGTCAGAAGTGTAAAGACAATATTTCATGATGCATATTTCAATACACACATCCTGTAATATTACAATACAGTAGATTCCACTTAATTGCATACCGGTTAATTGCATATTCCGGTTAATTGCATAATTTTTCTCTGCACCAAACCATTTCCTATTTAAACAATGTAAAAAAAAATTCCGTTTATTTGCATAAACAAAAGTCTAAATTCCGCTTAATTGCATAAAAAATTCTGAAAATTATGCGATCTTGGTCTGAAGTTTCATGATTACAAAATATATTTGCCGACAATGCAAAGGTAACCTCGACAGATGTTGACATTATATAAACATGTGTACAGCTAACACCAGGTGAGATATGAAGCCAGTTAATTAGTGTTCACTTTGTAGAGTAGTCATCCAATTAGTCTGTCAATACGCGTTTGTCAGGAAACGTAACTAATTATGTTAAACCAATTAAAAAGGGCTATGACAGGTGAAAAATTTGTACCCGGGTCACACAAGTTTTATAACGATTTTTTTTAACTGAAATTTATTTCCATTACATTTTCTAAACCCAGACATGGTTTTACTGGAACTTCGGTGCTGGGTTTTTCAAACAAAGATTAAATAAAGCCAAAACATTTTTTAAATTAACGTTTTTGTTAACATGGTTAAGGAATGAGTATCACTGTATGTACGTTGACTGTTATCCCATAGCAAGTTTAATAACGCGTATATACAGTTCTTTTTGGGTAAACTCAATCAATCATACCTCAATCAAATGCTTTATTCTTTATTTATTATTTCCTCATTAAGATAAACTGGTTGAAATCATCGTTTATGGCTGAAAAACCCTTTATGTAGCAAGTTTTGTCGGTATACAGATTCAACATCAAAGACATTTTTTCACTTAAGGAAGTGACGTTTTATTCATTAATTTCATTGGATCAGACCTAGTTACACATAACAACGGGAATTTCCAATTTATGACTGATTGAATAATTGGTCAATAAACAATTAAAATATAACTTTGTATAAAATTGATAACAAGATAAGACATCTTTCAATTTATTTACACAAAATCTGTTTGAAATTTAATTTTACCGGACATCGTGCACGTTGTCAAGCAACTGGATTTTTTCTATGTCACATTTAAAAATAGATTTCGTACCGTGAAAGGGAGATAACTCGAACAGTATAACTCAGTGCCATGTGCCAACACGTGGATTTTTAAAAAGAAGTAAATAAACAAGAAAAACGAATATCGCGAGTGTTAAGCAACAATGAATTAAATACCAACAGATGTTCTAGTTACATACATTTTCTAGGATTAAACACAGATCGATGGTCTGAAAGAAAAGTCCACCCATACCACATTTTGGAATCCCATGTAAATACGAGGTTTAAAACGATCAGCTAAAATTTTAAATCTTTATTTAGTAAAGAAAATATATTACAAGTCTTGAGATTTTAATTACATGTAATTAAATATTTTTTTCAATTATCTTTAATTATTTATTTTTTTTTATGTCAAAGGAATTACAAATTTTCTGCTGTTTCTACAGTACACCGACTTTGATGTTTACTAAAAAAAACGGCCTCACCGGGAGTATCCGTCAATCGATCAGCTAGAATTTTTAAAACATTATATACAAATTAAAAAAAAAAAAAATTTTTTAAATTTTTTTATTCTGAATTATTTATTTCATTTTTTAATTTCAAAGTAATAACTTATTTTCTGTTGTTTCTACAGTGTTCTATGATGCCTACACAAGTACTAAAATGGCCCCAACCCATGTATCCATCAATCAATTGTGCCCAAGGGGCATTTTCGGTTATTTGCATATTCCGCTTAATTGCATAAAATTTTCTGACACACAGACTATGCAATTAAGCGGAATCTACTGTATATCATGATATGACATTGCTGTATCGTTACACCCCTAGTTTTTCCATATCCCCCGCTCCACATTCACAGTGGTGGGGGAAAAAATGCACAAGAAATTCATAAACTGATTCATGAGCCATTACATGCAAAAAACAATTCTTAGAAGAGGGGTGAAAAAGGGGGAAGAATTAAAGATAGGGAGGTAAATAGCCATACCTGATGTGTTCTGTATGCTAAATTAAGTCGACAGATATTCATCCCTTCCATCATCATTTTTTGTAAAATGTCGAAAGAATCACATGCCGGCCCTGTTTTGGAAAAAAATATATACAACAGTAATAAAAATATCTGTAATATATTTGATTTGATTTAATGGGGATTTAATGTACAGGGAGGGTTCTTTAGTGTGCCATGCCTGCAGTGACATCGGGCATCGGTTTTTAAAGTCTCTTCTGAAGGAACCTGTGTCTAAATGCCAAATGCTTTGAGAAAGAACATTCACTACCTATTTTTCAAGTCTTGGTCAAACTCCCCCACCTCCCACATATGTAGTTAGCACTCTATCAGCTGAGCTACCACAGTGCACCTGGTTCCTGTAATATAAATGAGGATAATGTGCATATTAGATGTTAAATAAGCCTTGCCAGAGGCATGTTCAACAAAGTGTGTGTTCGAATAGACTTATGCAAACAATTTGTATGCCTATGGAATGGGAGCAAACAATATCATTGAATCTATGTCATCATAATCATCCAGATGTTTTATCAGTAATCTCCCTTAGATTCAGACATAGACACTGATTGAAGAAAAAAATGTCAAAATATAAATTAAATTAGGCATCTGTATGCAAGTATTTAGTTATTCTAACATCCAAATCCTTTTTAGAAAGATAAAATACACTTTGCACTGAAATATAAATAGAAATGCATGCTGGTTTCAGAATTTATTAAAACATCTTTCATGAACTTTGAACTTTGGATGCCATCTTGAATTAAAGACAAACAAATTTACAATAGTGATGGCAGTCGCTTGCATGTGCTTGACTAAATGCTCAATGTATAAAGGTATACTGGCCAAAGTGAGAGCATATACATACACACTGTTCAACATTCCTCAGGTATTGTCATTTTGATTTTAAAAGATTTTATCAGAGTATTGATAGGATTTATTCCTGTTAATTTCAGATTTGCTAAAAGTGTGTCAGTTTTTTCAGTACTACAAGTACTACATGTACTCTGTGACAAAATGAGCCAAATTTTCGTGTTACCAGTGTTATTGTGTTTGAGAGAGTAAATAATGGAAAACCTCCAATTGTAAATATCTTTATAAAGGAGTTGAGTTTAGCAATGGTATTATATGCCTCAGTTAAAATTCTATGGCTTATGATAGGGTTGTCTTTTGGTCCTATTGGGATTCGAACCTAGGTGGTGAGAGGCATTTTGATCTGGAAGAGTGCCTTTTAGACCACTCAGCCACGAATTTCAAACACTGAGGCATCTATCATTGGTACAGAAAACCAATTGGTTAAGGACCTGGTTGGTGATTTTTTTCATCTATTTCAAATATACATGTACATAGAAATATATACATATACCTTAAATCATATACAGTACATACCTATTGTTGCTATAATTCCTGTCATGCGAGGAGAACCTTTAGTCTCTATATTCAGATCACACATGTGAGTTAATCTGTTATACGATGAGGATGACCAGCTGTGCTCCCGAGTCATAGCTGGTACAGCCATCTTTAAGATTTATTTTTCGTCCCAAAAATTTCCTATAAAAAAATTCATTTAAATCAATAAGAGACCTCCAGATGTCAAGTTACACTTTTAAGAGCAACTGGCTTGGTCTTTAAAGAGTATACCTAAAATTCTGTTCCTGAACAATTTCAAAGCAACACTCTGCATGATAATAAAAAGCAACACTTGTCTGAATGTCCGACAAAAAATGGCAAATAATAAATATATTTTATAATTTATGTGATTTACTGGTAACAGGACTTGTCGTAATGTAGACAACTTTTTACTGTAACAGGAGGGAAGGAAACATCTAAAAAAATTATTATCACTGAGTGTCCTGGCTGAGGATCAAGCCCAGCCCTTCCAGTACTCTTCCGGGTGATATGCAGGCACTCTACCATTAGGCTAAAAAATCTGAACCAGATAGTCTGGCAGTAAAACACTCTATAATATCCACTTTATACAACACAAACACCATGACTAGCATACCCCCACTACATTCAGCTGAAGATCGAACCTGGCCCTTCCAGGTAAAGTTAGTGCTCTACCCACAAGGGTAAAAAATCTGGACCAGATAGTCTGACAGTAAATTCCTTTGTTATACCTACTATATACAACACTAACACCATTACTAGCTCACCACCCGCTACATTTGGCCGAGGATCAAACCAGCCCTTCAAGGTGATAAGCAAGCACTCTGCCACAAGGCAGTAAATATATATATATTTCCAAATTTCCATGTATGACACATAAGATACATTGTGACAAATGTCATAAACCATTTAAATAAAATATCACAGAACATTAACCTACAAACCAAGTAAAAATGTATAGTGGAAGAAATCTGTCATTATGTAGATTTAAAATATTCCTACACGGTTTCATTTAATAACCGGTAAATATACCAGTATGGTTTCATTTATAAATGTAAAATATATCTCTATCCCGCTAATCAGCCTTTAGCTGGTTTCAGAAGAGAGGAGTTTCAAAGTTATAGCTTAACATAAAATCTAATTTGCAAATACATGAAATTTGGGTAAACAGTGGAGAAAAAAAACATTATTATCTGTTAAATGGCTTCACAATCATGTACATCTACTATTCTAAATATACCTCCTTGATGGCTTAGTAGTAAAGCGTCTGCCTCAAGAGTGGGAGGTGGGGAGGGTTTGAACCCAAGCCAGGTCATACTTAAGATTTTGAAATTGAGCTATTGCTTCCTGCCCCAACACTCAGCATTATGAGGACAAAGTATCAACTTGTTTACTGGGTACCAGGATAATGGACTGGGAGAATGGTATTCTTGTCTGTGGCATACTGACTTAGTGAGCTAGCACTTCATCAAAAAGTCCCTCCGAGTATGCACCAGAACATGCAGTAGTCCATAATACACACTCACACATCACACACATATTTGTTTTTAGATTTACTTATAGAGATTAACTGTACTGCCATCTCAATTACCTTTCATAAATTGTTGGAATCAACATTAAACTACACTACAAACCAATGCAACCAACCACTAAACTAAGAACAGTTACCAGTCTATGGAGTCTTTTAACTTGAGACACATAATTGAAATACCGGTTGGCAATGTAAGGTAACACAGGTGTCCCAAAACTTCAACTTGAGACTTTTAATTTACAAGTGCATGCAGTGAAATAGATTTCTAAGTGGTAAATTGTTTAATGTTTCTATTCAAGAGAAGAATCTTAAAATTTACTTTGTCTCATATACTAGTGTATATATACATGTGTGTGTGTGTGTGTGTGTGTGTGTGTGTGTGTGTGTGTGTGTGTGTGTGTGTGTACAAACATATACATGTATAAATAAAATGTCATGATCAAGAAAATGTTTTTAATTTTTTCAAGAAGTCTTGAAAAATTTACAATTTTCATCACCTTTTTGTAAATACATCTATAAACTTGGTGCCACAACTGGCTCCAGAAGAGGTGCCACCACTGGCTCAAAAACAGGTGGGAGGGTCAAAGGCACCTAACCATAACTAACCCTTTGTATAGCACACACTTACAGTAGACTGTCACCACTCTTACTATCATCATTTATATATTTCAGACAAGTCATTTCTACTTAACATATATATACAAATATATAACAATAAGATTAAATCGGGACACTTCCTGATTTCAATTAAAATCAAATAATGTGTATTTCCTTGTTTTATTCATAATGCACTAAAACACTTTTTTTAAAATGATTTCGACATCTATACAGAATTAATGTTCTTGAAAACCATAAGTACATGTACTAGTAAATGTACTTATGTACATTATGTTAATACCAAAAACAAAACAACTTTGAAAATCTCATAAACTCAATAAAATAAAATATGAAAAAAAAAACCAGAAATACCTTCATATATAAATACATGTATCACCATGGTCAAAATGGTGACAAGGCTTTTTATCTATAAAAGATTGATTATTAGCCTGTTATGTTGTTTAATATAACATCAGTAATTTTTCAGCTACCTTAGACAACAGCAAGCAACTTCTATGGATTAATCTAAGAACAAGTGTGAGTATGTTAAATGGTGTGCCTTGTACTAAGAGCACTAAAGGCAACTTTAATGTGCCAGCTCACAGAGTCAGTATGCCACAGTTAAGAATACCACTCACATTATCCTGACATTACGAGAACCAGTAAATCCTCTTGTCCTCTTAATGCAGTTATTCTGGTGAGAAAGCAGTATCTACAATTTTAAAGTCTTTTATATGACTACCAGGGTTCGAACCTATAGCTTAGTTTTATAAAAGCATATACTGGTAATGTATAATAGGTGCTAAACAGTGATCATGTACTAGTCTATATAGAGAACATATAGCAAGGGGCAAAGTTATGACTCTGGTCATCAAGTCTGTCACAATTGGAAACAACTTTTTTCATCTAACTAACCAATTTTCATTTCTTGTCATAAGTTTTGGAAACTTTTTTTTGGGTGGGGTGGGGAATGGAGGGGTGTAGGGAGGTAGGAGTGGAGTGGAGTAATGGTGTTTTACACCCCAGTCAAGAATCTTTCACTCAATTTGAGGTGGTCAGATCTGGTATTGTGAAGGAAACTAGAGTGCCCGGAGAAACCACTGGCCTTCAGCAAGCGAACTGACAAACTTTCTCACACTAGGATCTGTCCCAAGTGGGACTCGAACCCAGGCGGTGAGAAGCACTGTGATCTGTAAGCTGTAGGGAGGTAGGGAGTAGAGATAAGTAAAGGTGTTTAACACCCATGTCTTTCACTTATATCATGGGAGTCAGTTCTGGAATGGTGGAGGAAATCAGAGCACCCAAAGAAAACTGCCACTTTTCAAGCTTTCTAACATTTAAACTTACTTGAACCAGATTCAAACCTAGGCAGAGAGGCACTGTGATCTGTAAGTGCCTGGTTTAAACCACTTGGCAATCAAGGCCCCAAAAAATGGCTAGGGGAAGTGAGAGAGATCAAAATCATTTAAAACTTATCTTAAATAATTCACTTTTCTACATGTCTTTCAGTGGAGTAATGGTGTAACCACCGACCTTCAGCAAGTGAACTGACAAACTTTCTCACACTAGGGTCTGTTTCGAGTGGGATTCGACCCCAGGCGATGAGAAGCACTGTGATCTGTAAGTGTGCACTTTAGACCACTCGGCCACCGAGGCCCCTACATGTCTTTGAAATACTGACATTACTATATTAAGCACTCCTTGGTTGGCCATTAAACATACATTAAACATTAAACAGAAAAACTGTTGAACAGAACAGCAATAATGACTGGTTGTCAGTCTTGTAAAAATATAATAAATGGCTAATAGTCTCATTGCCTGAACATTATTACAGATACTGATAAGATACAAAAATTTCAACTTGTTCCTAAAATCATTGAACTTTTAAGATTCATTGGTGATCTTTTGTTTTTTATTTTCTCTTAAATCCTCATTACTGATAGCACAATATTTTCAGTGGTGCCTACAAAATTCCATGAGGAACCAGGCTAGCTCCTAGAATTACAAAGATATTTTGAGCCCCCTGTATAGTGTCAACAAAAACAAATATATGCATCAATGATTACAAAATGTTTAAATAACAAATAAAAATATAACCATATACAAAATGTCTGATATATACATAGATAGTAGTATGTATATAGTTGGTTCCACTTGATAAAATTATACATGTATTTTAGTGACATGCTTTAACTTTTGTTAAAACTTTAAAATTCATATTAAATAAAATTAAGTATGACTACAATACTCACATATACATTAAAGTCCCAAATTTTAAAGTCTGCTTCAAGGTTTTTACAACCTTATCTCAAAATGAGTTTAATCTGAAGAATTTTTCTACTTCAATAAACTAACCAGTACCCCAAAATAAACACTTCATATATTTATATATATATATTTACATGTACATGTATAAATTTATATCAGTCTTCCAAAACAGGTATTTCATCTACCAAGGGTTGTTTTTTTTCCTTTCTTTTGTTGTCGCATGACATAACTTCCTCATCTAAAGTTATTTTAAACTAAGACATTTAAACAGGAATAGTGCTTCTTCAATTTAAATTTTGCGTTATTACAGCAAAACCTGTATATGAAGATCATAAATGGGACCTCAGATTAAAAGTCCTGTTTATGAAGATCATAAATGGGACCTCAGATTAAAGTAAAACCTGAATATAAAGACCATAAATGGGACCTCTGCTTACAGTAAAACCTGTATATAAAGACCATAAATGGGACATCTGCTTATAGTAAAACCTCTATATAAAGACCATAAATGGGACCTCTGCTTACAGTAAAATCTTTATATAACAACCATAAATGGGATCTCAGATAACAGTAAAACCTGAATATAAAGATCATAAATGGGACCTCTGCTTACAGTAAAACCTGTATATAAAGACCATTAATGAGACCCCTGCTTACAGTAAAACCTGTATTTAAAGACCATAAATGGGATCTTAGATTACAGTAAATCCTTTATATAACGACCATAAATGGGATCTCATATTACAGTAAAACCTGAATATAAAGACCAGAAATGGGACCTCTGCTAACAGTAAAACCTGTATATAAAGAACATTAATGGGACCTCAGATTACAGTAAATCCTTTATATAAAGACCATGCAAGCTATCAAAAACTCCAATAAAATCTGTATTTAAAGACCATAAATGGGAACTCTGCTTACAGTAAAACCTGAATATAGAAACCATAAATGGAATCTCTGCTTACAGTAAAACCTGTATATACAGACAATTAATGGAACCTCTGCTTACAGTAAAACCTGTACATAAAAACCATAAATGTGATCTTAGATTACAGTAAATCCTTTATATAACGACCATAAATGGGATCTCAGATTACAGTAAAGCCTGTATATAACGACCATTAATGAGACCTCTGCTTACAGTAAAAACTTTATATAATGACCATAAATGGAATCTCAGATTAAAGTAAAACCTGAATATTAAGACCATAAATGGGACCTCTGCTTACAGTAAATCCTGTATATAATGACCATTAATGGGACCTCAGATTATTGTAAATCCTTTATATAAAGACCATGCAACCGACCTTAGACTCTAATAAAATCTGTATTTAAAGACCATTAATGGGATCTCAGATTAAAGTAAAACCGGAATATAAAGACCATAAATGAGACCTTTGCTTACAGTAAAACCCGTATATAAAGACCATTAATGGGATCTCAGATTAAAGTAAAACCGGAATATGAAGACCATAAATGGTGCCTCAGATTACAGTAAAATCGATATATAAAGACCATTAATGGGATCTCAGATAAAAGTAAAACCGGAATATGAAGACCATAAATGAGACTTCTGCTTACAAGTAAAACCCGTATATAAAGACCATTAAAGGGACCTCAGATTACAGTAATTCCTTTATATAAAGACAATGCAAGCGACCTAAGACTCTAATAAAATCTGCATTTAAAGACCATAAATAGGAACTCTGTTTACAGTAAATCCTCAATATAATGACCATAAATTGGATCTCAGATTACAGTACAACTTAAATATAAAGACCATAAATGGGACCTCTGCTTACAGTAAAACCTGTATATAAAGACCGTGAATTGGATCTCTGCTTACAGTAAAACCTTTATATAGTGACCATAAATGGGATCTCAGATTAAAGTTAAATCTGAATATAAAGACCATAAATGGGACCTCTGCTTACAGTTAAACCTGTATATAAAGACCATAAATGGGACATCTGCTTACAGTAAAACCTTTATATAAAGACCATGCAAGCGACCTAAGACTCCAATAAAACCTGTATTTAAAGACCATAACTGGGAACTCTGCTTACAGTAAAACCTTTATATAACAACCATTAATGGACCTCAGATTAAAGTAAAAACTGTATATAAAGACCATTAATGGGATCTCAGATTACAGTAAAAGCTAAATTTAAAGACCATAAATGGGACATCTGCTTATAGTAAAACCTGTATATAAAGACCATAAATGGGACCTCTGTTTACAGTAAAACCTAAATATAAAGACCATAAATGGGATCTCAGATTACGGTAAAACCTGTATTTATAGACTATAAATGGGACCTCAGATTACAGTAAAACCTGTATATAAAGACCATAAATGGGACCTCTGTTTACAGTAAAACCTAAATATAAAGACCATCAATGGGACCTCAGATTACAGTAAAACCTGTATTTAAAGACCATAAATGGGACCTCAGATTACAGTAAAACCTGTATTTAAAGACCTTATGTTAGACCTAGGGAATATGGAATTATAGAGAGGCAACATTTATAATGTTGTTCTTTTACTAAAATATGAAATAAAGAATAGACAAGTGCTCTTTATATACAAACTGGGACCTTTTTGTTGAAAATATGAAACAAGGATTATAAAAAGGAGTATCAATCAAGGATAACTTTTCTACTGTACAGTTCCACTGGTCAATATTTTCAGTCAGAACAAAATGAGGCACTGCCTTTTCCAACACCAGTTATCTCAGGTTTTTTTTTTTAAAAAGAAATTGTTCTGACTCTACACACAGCACCAGACATAATGTGTATTAGGGTCAGAGGAAATTCGGACTAGCTTAAGTAAATAATGAACTAATTGTTCTTTTTTAACCGCACTATATACTGAAATGTACCACTTGTAATATACATTGTTTACATATCTTTAAATTTCTTACTACATGAACTTTAACATCCGATAAAATCATATACAATATATACAAATAATGTACCGGTATTTATTTAAAACCTTACACAATGTGTATATAATATGTCTGGATATATATGGTTTTTTAAACATTTTCTTTGTACATGAACCTGGCTGTTCTTTTCATGCACTATTTAGTCCAATATCATAGCAATGTGTTTTCAAGTACTTGATTGGCATCACTAAAGCATATTGCATAATAATAATAATAATAATAATAATAATAATAATAATAATAATAAAATGAAAAATTTAAAGAAAAATAATAATAATTTATTTTTTTAAATATTTATTTATTGGTTTATACACCCATTAGGGCAGAGACTGTAAACAAATATTTTGAGTTTGTAAATAAATACATCAAGCTTTAAGTATGAATTCAGACAAAAAACACAATAAATAAATAAATAAATAAATAACCTGTCTCAAAATTAATTTTAACATACAAATGCATTTGCAAATAATTAGTTTTACATCTTTACAAGTCGACCATGAACTGCACTTACATGAACCGATCGATCAATATTAAAACTAGAATTACTGCTGATAGGGCCATGCAGAGGTTATCACAAAATCTTGGCCATTTCTGTTTAAAAGGAGGTCAACATTACAACATACTATAAAGTAAATTTTAAAGTTTAAATTTTGTTCCCCTTAAGAAAGATGTGTTTTAGAAAAAAATATATCGGTACATTAAATTCTTAATCACTCACTCGCCTCTATTTTTTTCCAAAGAAAAAATCTGTAGAACTAAAAATTAATTTAAATTACATCAATTGGCATTACAAATACCTCTGTACAAGGGGCACCTGTCTATTAGAAGTACACAAATCTGCTCAATTTTGTTACCTTTTGTATGACAACTATTATAAAAAACAAAATTTGTCTGTTAAGAATAAATTGTTTAGTCAATTTCAGTTTCTTTTATAAAAGAATTGTTTAGTCTATGTTGTGTGTCCCTTCTATTCTGGTCTCAGTTGTACAGATGAAATTTGTCATTTGTGCATGTACTAGACATGGCATAATACACCATTGTAATATCACTCTGGTCTCCATGGTTACCAATATCAACTTACTGTTGTAACATGAAATGTCAACTTTTCAGTTTGTGTGTGGTACGATCTGAACAAATTGTGGACATTTTAAATATTTTTTCCATAGTGAAGAACAAACTATTTAAAATAGAAAAAATTGGGAAAAAAATAGAACAGTAGATTCCACTTAATTGCATACCGGTTAATTGCATATTCCGGTTAATTGCATAATTTTTCTCTGCACCAAACCATTCCTATTTAAAAAATGTAAAAAATTCTGTTTATTTGCATAAACAAAAGTCTAAATTCCGCTTAATTGCATAAAAAATTCTGAAAATTATGCGATCTTGGTCTGAAGTTTCATGATTACAAAATATATTTGCCGACAATGCAAGGTAACTTCGAGAGGTGTTTACATTATATAAACGTGTAAGCTAACACCAGGTGAGATATGAAGCCAGTTAATTAGTGTTCACTTTGTAGGGTAGTCATCCAATTGGTCTGTCAATACGCATTTTTCAGGAAACGTAATTAATTATGTTAAACCAATTAAAAATGGCTATGACAGGTGAAAAATTTGTACCCGGGTCACACAAGTTTTATAACAATCTTTTTTAACTGAAATTTATTTCCATTACATTTTCTAAACCCAGACATGGTTTTACTGGAACTTCGGTGCTGGGTTTTTTAAACAAAGATTAAATAAAACCAAAAACATTTTTTTAAATTAATGTTTTTGTTAACATGGTTAAGGAATGTGTATGTACGTTGACTGTTATCCCAGAGCAAGCTTGATAACGCGTATTTACAGTTCTTTTAGCGTAAACTCAATAAATCATACTTCAATCAAATGCTTTATTCTTTATTTATTATTTCCTCTTTAAGATAAACTGGTTGAAATCATCGTTTACGGCTGAAAAACCCTTTATGTAGCAAGTTTTGTCGGTATACAGATTCAACATCAAAGACATTTTTTCACTTTAGGAAGTGACGTTTTATTCATTAATTTCATTGGATCAGACCTAGTTACACATAACAACGGGAATTTCCAATTTATGACTGATCGAATAATTGGTCAATAAACAATTAAAATATAACTTTGTATAAAATAAATAACAAGATAAGACATCTTTCAATTTATTTACACAAAATCTGTTTGAAATTTAATTTTTTATCGGACATCGTGCACGTTGTCTAGCAACTGGATTTTTTCTATGTCACATTTAAAAATGTGAAAGGGAGATAACTCGAACAATATAACTCAGTGCCATGTGCGAACACGTGGATTTTTAAAAAGAAGTAAATAAACAAGAAATATGAATATCGCGAGTGTTAAGGAACAATGAATTAAATACCAACAGATGTTCCAGTTACATACATTTTCTAGGATTAAACACAGATCGATGGTCTGCAAGAAAAGTCCACCTATACCACATTTTGGAATCCCATGTAAATACGAGGTTTAAAACGATCAGCTACTAGTAGAATTTTAAATCTTTATTTAGTAAAGAAAATATACTACAAGTCTTGAGATTTTAATTAATTAATTATATTTTTTTCAATTATCTTTAATTATTTATTTTTTATGTCAAAGGAATTACAAATTTTCTACTGTTTCTACAGTACACCGACTTTGATGTCTACTAAAAAAAAAACAAAAACGGCCTCACAGGGTGTATCCGTCAATCGATCAGCTAGAATTTTTAAAACATTATACAAATTAAATAAAATAATTTTTTTGATTTTTTTATTCTGAATTATTTATTTCATTTTTTAATTTCAAAGTAATAACTAATTTTCTGTTGTTTCTACAGTGTACTATGATGCCTACACAAGTACTAAAATGGCCCCAACCGATGTATCCATCAATCAGTTGTGCCCAAAGGGCATTTTCGGTTATTTGCATATTCCGCTTAATTGCATAAAATTTTCTGACAAACGGACTATCCAATTAAGCGGAATCTACTGTATCTTATATTCATACCTGAGAAGAGGGCATGGATTCGTGTTGTTTACACCATAGTAAAGAAAGAAATGGAGTCAAAGTCTTTCCATTTCAGTCATAAAGAAAACGGAGTCATGATGTTAACACCCCAGTCAAGAAAGGAGTGGAGTGGATTGGAGTAGAGTAATGGTGTTTTAAGCCTCAGTCAAGAATCTTTCACTTATTTCAAGGCGGTCAGTTCTGGGATGGAGGAGGAAACTGGAGTGCCCAGAGAAAACCACAGACCTTCTGTCAAACTTTCTCACACTAGGACCTGTCCCGAATGGGATTCGAACTCAGGCCGTGAGAGGCACTGTGATCTGTAAGCGCGTGCTTTAGACCACTTGGACACCAAGGCCCCAAGAAAGGACTGGAGTCATGGTGTAAACACCCCTGTCAAGAAAGGAGTGGAGTGATGCTGCAAACACCTCAATCAAGATAGCAGTGGAGTCATGATGTTCACATCTCAGTCAAGAATGGAGTGGAGTCATGATGTTCACATCTCAGTCAAGAAAGCAGTGGAGTCATGGTGTAAACACCTCAGTCAACAAAAGGAGTGGAGTCATGGTGTACATACCTCAGTCAAGAAAGGAGTGGAGTCATGGTGTACACACCTCAGTCAAGAAAGCAGTGGAGTTATTGCGTACACACCTCAGTAAAGAAAGCAGTGAAGTCATGGTGTACACACCTCAGTCAAGAAAGGAGTGGAGTCATGGTGTACACACCTCAGTAAAGAAAGGAGTGGAGTTATTGCGTACACACCTCAGTCAAGAAAGGAATGGAGCCATGGTGTACACACCTCAGTCAAGAAAGAAGTGGAGCTATGGTGTACACACCTCAGTCAAGAAAGGAGTGGAGTCATGGTGTACACACCTCAGTCAACAAAAGGAATGGAGTCAAAGTGTTTACACCACAGTCAAGAAAGGAGTGGAGTCAAAGTGTATACACAAGAGTCAAGAAAAGAGTCAAAGCGTATACACCACAGTCAAGAAAAGAGTGGAGTCAAAGTGTATACACCCCAGTAAAAAAGGAGTGATATCATGGTGTATACACCCCAGACAGGAAAAGAGTGGAGTCAAAGTGTATACACCCCAGTCAAGAAAAGAGTGGAGTCAAAGTGTATACACCACAGTCAAGAAAGTAGTGGAGTCAAAGTGAATACACTCCAGTAAAGAAAGGCGTGCAGTCATGGTGTATATACCCCAGTCAAGAAAGGATTGGAGTCATGGTGTACACACTTCAGTCAACAAAAGGAGTTGAATCATGGTGAATACACCACTTTCAAGAAAGGAGTGGAGTCAAAGTGTATACACCCCAGTAAAAAAGGAGTGATATCATGGTGTATACACCCCAGTCAAGAAAGGAATGGAGTCAAAGTGTATACACCATAGTCAAGAAAGGAATGGAGTCAAAGTGTATACACCATAGTCAAGAAAGGAATGGAGTCAAAGTGTATACACCCCAGTCAAGAAAGGAATGGAGTCAAAGTGTATACACCATAGTCAAGAAAGGAGTGGAGTCAAAGTGTATATACCCCAGTCAAGAAAGGAATGGAGTCAAAGTGTATACACCATAGTCAAGAAAGGAGTGGAGTCAAAGTGTATACACCCCAGTCAAGAAAGAAATGGAGTCAAAGTGTATACACCATAGTCAAGAAAGGAATGGAGTCAAAGTGTATACACCCCAGTCAAGAAAGGAATGGAGTCAAAGTGTATACACCATAGTCAAGAAAGGAGTGGAGTCAAGTGTAAAAACCCCAGTCAAGAAAGGAATGGAGTCAAAGTGTATACACCATAGTCAAGAAAGGAGTGGAGTCAAAGTGTATATACCCCAGTCAAGAAAGGAATGGAGTCAAAGTGTATACACCATAGTCAAGAAAGGAGTGGAGTCAAAGTGTATACACCCCAGTCAAGAAAGAAATGGAGTCAAAGTGTATACACCATAGTCAAGAAAGGAATGGAGTCAAAGTGTTTACACCCCAGTCAAGAAAGGAATGGAGTCAAGTGTAAAAACCCCAGTCAAGAAAGGAATGGAGTCAAAGTGTATACACCCAGTTAAGAAAGGAGTGGAATCAAGGTGAATACAACCCAGTTAAGAAAGAAGTAATTTCATGGTGTTAACACCCCAGTCAAGAAAGGAATGGAGTCAAAGTGTATACACCACAGTCAAGAAAAGAATGGAGTCAAAGTGTATACACCGTAGTCAAGAAAGGAGTGGAGTCAAAGTGTATACACCCCAGTCAAGAAAGGAATGGAGTCAAAGTGTATACACCATAGTCAAGAAAGGAGGGGAATCACAGTGTATACAACCCACTTAAGAAAGAAGTAATGTTATTGTGTTAACACCCCAGTCAAGAAAAGAATGGAATCAAAGTGTATAAACCACAGTCAAGAAAGAAATGAAGTCAAAGTGTACACACCATAGTCAAATCAAAGCACAGATTGTGCTGAACGTAGGAAAGTAGTCATGAAAGCTTGGTAACCGGGTTGATATCGATACTTAGTTGAGAAGAGTGGAGTGGAGGAATGGTGCTTTACATTCCTGTCAAGATTCTGTCACTTAAATGCAATGGTGTCAATGACATGAAAAGATATAATGCTTCAAATTACTTATATCAACATCTCAAAAAATATGCTATTTTTCTTCTCTTATCCTCTGGAACCACTTGGATCATGGTGACCAAGTGGTCTTAAGGGCAATCTTAAAGGTCACAGTGCCTTTCAGTGCCTAGATTAAAATGCTGCTTCGGCAGATCCTAGTGTGAGAAAGTATGTCAATTTGCTTGGCAAATGTCAGTGGTTTTCTTGGGCCACTTTGGTATCCTCCTTCGTCTAAGAACTGACTACCTGGATATGTGAAAAAGTCTTGACTGGTGCATAAAACATCATTACCCCACTATACTCGGAAACCAATTTGCCAATTTAAATGAAATATGTTTGAATAAATCTTGCTTGATGCAGATTCCAAACTGGCATCTTTAGCAACATTCAATCAATAATGACCATTACAGCAAAAAAGGAAAAATGATTTTGTACTTTCTGACGACTGAGTGATGCTAAAGACACCTCTGATAAGATAAAAAATAAGAAAGTACATGAGAGGACCTTGACCTTTGGCCTTGAACCATATATCAAAATGATCATCATATCAATATCTATAATATTCATGTACATGCCTATTCAAAAAAGTAATAACCTTCAAGATAATTAACATTTTAAGCCTTCTTATACAGTAACGGCCTTGACCTATGAACCTATGTCCTTGAATCATTTATCAAAATGGCTGTTATATCAATACCTAAAATATTCTAATAAACATGCCTATACAAAAAGTTAAAAGTTTTCAAGATAATTAACAATCTAAGCAATCTTATGTTGCTATGACCTTGACCTTTGAACCAATGACCTTGAACCATATATCAAAATCATCATCATATCTATACATTCAATATTCTAATATACATGCCTATACAAAAAGTTAATAGTTTTCAAGATAATTAACTTTTAAGCCATTATTGTGGCTATGACCATGACCTCTGAGCTTTTGACCTTGAACCATAAATCATAATGATCATCATTCCAAAACCTACAATATTCCAAGAAACAAGCGCATAAAAAAGTTAGTGCTTAAGATAATTAACAATATTAGCTGTCTTATGCAGCTATGACCTTGACCTTTTAACCAATGACCTTGAACAATATATCAAAATGATTGTTATATCAATACCTACAATACTCCAATATATATGCCTGTACAAAAAGTTAAATGTTTTCAAGATATACTTACAAATATATAATTTAAAGCAATTTCCCCACTAACTGCCTTGCCATTTTCCATTTTGAGCCCCAATACTACAATTTGTGCAAATCTATAACTAGATGATCTGAGAATAATATATATAAAATAACTAAGGTATACATCTTCTACATTCTGAGGAGAAGATTTTCAATTTCCCCCTTTATGGGGCCCCAAGGGTACATAACTCCTTTACTTGTGGAAATCTGAAAGGCAACTAACAAGGCATGATGGTAGCCAAGTTTCAATGAATTTAGCTTAAGGTGATGGAGGAGAAGATTAAAATGTAAAATGTTTATGCACGATACACAATGGACGACAGATGAAGATAGATCTCAATAACTCATCAGAGCTTTGAGCTTTCAGCTCGGGTGAGCAAAAAACCACATAACAGTAATTTTTATATAAAATGACTGAAAAAGGAAGACATCAAAAAGTTTCCAAACAATAACAGGATTTTTTTTTAGTAAAACCAGTACTTCTATCGCCGTGAGTCAGAAAATGAAAGTCTTATTCAGATTCAGGAAAAATAGAAAACGAGTGAAAGATGGCCCAAAACTCGGGACAGAAACAGCGACGGCAATTATATATATATATACAGTTGAATCTCGTTATGTCGAACACGGATATCTCAACTTTCGGATAAGTCGAACTTTTAGAAAAAGTCCGGACAGAATTGTTCTTTATTTAACTAAAATAACTCCGGTTATCTCGAACTCGGATATCTCGAATTTCCGGATATGTCGAACAAATTTTTCGTCCCCATGAATGAAAATCCTAGAAAAATAACATTCGTTAACTCGAACAAAAATTTTAAGAAAATATTTTTTGGTAGATTTAATTAATTTTAAAAATCTAGTGACTGTCGGCACTGTTGATTTAAAACCAATACATTCATTATTATTAAACTGCACTGACCTTCTGATTTCTTTAATCCGTTAATTATTATCGTTGCATAAAAAAATAAACATCAAGAAAATTAACGGGTGTTTTAATTTTGCCAAGCTTAACATCGTGGTTGTGTGATGTGAACATCAATCAAAACAACTGGAAGCTTGGGGTGATTAAAGTACACAAAGCGAAACCGGAATGCGGAACAAAACGGACTCGCTGTTTGTCGGTAAAATACAATAGTGTAATCAGTTATTGACAGATTTTGAGTAAAAAAGAAAATCTTATAAAACAAAATGCATAAATCTATCATTTACCAATGCGTTTAAACATGTCATTAAGTGAACCTGCTACAAATAAACTGGATGAAGGACCCGGTCCTAGTACTGGGGGGATAGTCAAGTTTAAAATTTTTAAAATAAGTGCTCTTGTTATTAACCTTATTGAAAGTATAGTGCTAATGCGTGAAAAGTTTACATGATGTTTACGAAATGAACATTGACATTCTTTTATTCTTTTCATGATTATTTATGGATTAAAGTGATGATTGTATGGTTGAATTGTTTTGATATTAATTTATTGATATTTTGTGTAATAAACAATATTTACTTTATTTTTTTTTAATTTTCATTCTTAAACATTGTAGCTGAAAACAAATGTACTTAACACACGTATTTCACTTTTATTAAAAAAACAGTAAACAATATTTTGTACCTGGAAAGCAACATAGTCCATGTACTTGTCAGCGGTATACAGATATACTTATGAATAAAATTGTACTTGAATACTATCTCACAATACTTGAAAATGACACTATTTTGTAACCGACTTGCTTATCACGTATTAAAAGAGATACAGAGACATCGGTAAATACTGTGAATTTTGTCAACATAAGCATTACATAATACCGGAAGTGACTTCCGATAGATCTGTACGAGTTACTTCCCTTTTTTGCCGTTTTTTTTTCACATCGTTTATCTCGAACTTCGGATAAGTCGAACTTTTTGCATTTCCCCGCGGAGTTCGAGATAACGAGATTCAACTGTATATGATAAGCAAAATCTAAAGACAGTCACTGTCAAGTTAATCAGAAGATTCTGATTTTGTAGCATTTGTGCCACTTCCAGCATGCCAGATCAGTGCAAATTTTGGGCATCAAATAATTAAAATGTCTGTATTAATTTTCTAAAAATTATAAAGATGGATTTCTGTGCAAACACTATGAACTTTTTGCTTCTTCTATCTCTAATAATATTGAAATTCAAAAATAAAAAATAAAGACTGATTAATTTTTAACAACTGTATTGAAAGTAAAAAAAACTTTGACTGAATCTTGACAGTCTATGCACAGGTGCTTGTTTCGATATTTTTTTTTAAATAAAATCCCTTGACCCTAACATAAGACTTATGTTAGGGTCAAGGGGTTTTATTTATTCATTTTTTTTTAATATCGAAACAAGTGCATGTGAGTCTATGTCACTATTCCCAATTTTCCTGTTAATACATTTTCCCCAATTAACCCTCAGGGGCCTTTTCCCAAAATACAGAGAAAAATTTATGTCTTTCAATGCTTTCGGACATCCTTACTTTGAAATTTTAATATTTTTTTTTAATTTCCTCTTTTACTGACGGCAATTCTTTGTCTGATGATTCCAGACACAATTTTGCTGGAACTCAGGTGGAGCATATGATACAGAGTGTTTTTAATAAAGATTGAATAGAACCAAGAGCAAACATCGTTGTTTGTTGTTGTTTCGATGTGCATTGGCGAGATGGATCGTTCTGTAAATCGTTAAGACCGGTGCTGTACTGTGCAGATGATCTACACATGTATTTACGTCTTTTGTTGACCCAACAAAAATCATACCTGAATATAAAGTGCTTTTATTCTGTATAAAAGTTAAAGTTGATTAAAGTTAATGTCCATTGCTGAGAAAATCGTGTATGACAACTCCTGTCGGTACACCTTTTCAACATCAAACACATTTTTTCTGATGAAATTAGGAAGTGACGTTTTCAATTAATTTCATTGGATGAGAAAAAATGAAGAATTCCTCTGATCAAGGATTCCAGAAAATGAATGATTTAATGTCCTAGCCGACACATGTCGGCATTGCTCTTATGGCTAATCAGGTTTTATACAAGTGTAAGTCCAGTTACCATAAACAGTTAAGTCAACTTATAACGGTGTTCCAAAATTAGAAGAACATACACAGACAAGAAGAAGTTTTCCCGAAAATATACAAAAAGTTATCCGAAGAGTCCGTGACCTGTTTCTGCAACGCGAACTATACCCTCTATATTTTATTTATTATCTTCTTTTAATTCTTTGATAAATATTTTTTATTTTTGTTTTCATAAAGATTCTCTATATATATCTTCATTGTTGTTCATTTATTTATAAAAGAGCCGCTGTTCGAAGCTGTGCAGTTGATATGCAAATTTCCAACCCGGAAAAAGCAAATTCCTCCGCAACTCTGTGTGTGTGTAGGGGTAGACCTGAAATACATGGCTCCGAATGGCTTTTTTAAAATACTGATGTTGCCGTTTTGAAAACGGCAACATCAGTATTATAAAAAAGCCGTTTTGAGCCATGTAATTCAGGTCTAGTGTAGGGGAAGTGGTTTTATTTATTTATTTATTATTCATTTATTTATTTTTTGTCCGTGTTACTTTCTTTTCTTCTCTAAAATGTATGATTCGAAAATGAATTACCAAATAAATAAAACCAGAAATGCATTTGTAACACCCAGATTGTGCTGTGCTGGACAGGTCTACTTCTTTGGAACGCAAGTATTCAGTAGTGTTCAAGAAAACTGACATTTGTTTACATAGATACAATACGTTAGTTACCAACAACGACATAACTAGAAAAGTCTTCGACTTTTCTACGTAAAAAGGAATGGAGTCAAAGTGTATACACCCCAGTCAAGAAAGGAATGGAGTCAAAGTGTATACATCATAGTCAAGAAAGGAGTGGAGTCAAAGTGTATACACCCCAGTCAAGAAAGGAATGGAGTCAAAGCGTATACACCACAGTCAAGAAAGGAATGGAGTCAAAGTGTATACATCATAGTCAAGAAAGGAGTGGAGTCAAAGTGTATACACCCCAGTCAAGAAAGGAATGGAGTCAAAGCGTATACACCACAGTCAAGAAAGGAATGGAGTCAAAGTGTATACATCATAGTCAAGAAAGGAGTGGAGTCAAAGTGTATACACCCCAGTCAAGAAAGGAATGGAGTCAAAGCGTATACACCATAGTCAAGAAAGGAATGGAGTCAAAGTGTATACATCATAGTCAAGAAAGGAATGGAGTCAAAGTGTATACATCATAGTCAAGAAAGGAGTGGAGTCACGGTGAATACAACCCAGTTAAGAAAGAAGTAATGTCATGTTGTTAACATCCCAGTCAAGAAAGGAGTGGACTCAAAGTGTATACACCGTAGTCAAGAAAGGAATGGAGTCAAAGTGTATACATCATAGTCAAGAAAGGAATGGAGTCAAAGTGTATACATCATAGTCAAGAAAGGAGTGGAGTCACGGTGAATACAACCCAGTTAAGAAAGAAGTAATGTCATGTTGTTAACATCCCAGTCAAGAAAGGAATGGAGTCAAAGTGTATACACCACATTCAAGAAAGGAATGGAGTCAAAGTGTATACACCGTAGTCAAGAAAGGAGTAGACTCAAAGTGTATACACCGTAGTCAAGAAAGGAGTGGACTCAAAGTGTATACACCGTAGTCAAGAAAGGAGTGGACTCAAAGTGTATACACCGTAGTCAAGAAAGGAGTGGACTCAAAGTGTATACACCGTAGTCAAGAAAGGAGTGGACTCAAAGTGTATACACCGTAGTCAAGAAAGGAGTGGACTCAAAGTGTATACACCGTAGTCAAGAAAGGAATGGAGTCAAAGTGTATACATCATAGTCAAGAAAGGAGTGGAGTCACGGTGAATACAACCCAGTTAAGAAAGAAGTAATGTCATGTTGTTAACATCCCAGTCAAGAAAGGAATGGAGTCAAAGTGTATACACCACATTCAAGAAAGGAATGGAGTCAAAGTGTATACACCGTAGTCAAGAAAGGAGTGGAGTCAAAGTGTATACGCCCCAGTCAAGAAAGGAATGGAGTCAAAGTGTATACACCCCAGTCAAGAAAGGAATGGAGTCAGAGTGTATAAACCATAGTCAAGAAAGAAGTCAAAGTGTATACGCCCCAGTAAAAAAGGAGTGATATCATGGTGTATACACCCCAGTAAAAAAGGATTGATATCATGGTGTATACACCCCAGTCAAGAAAGGAATGGAGTCAAAGTGTATACACCCCAGACAAGAAAAGAGTGAAGTCAAAGAGTATACACCCCAGTCAAAAAAAGAGTGGAGTCAAGGTGTATACACCACAGTCAAGAAAGGAGTGGAGTCAAAGCGTATACACCATAGTCAAGAAAGGAGTGGAGTCAAAGAGTATACACCCCAGTAAAAAAAGGAGTGATATCATGGTGTATACACCCCAGTCAAGAAAGGAATGGAGTCAAAGTGTATACACCACAGTCAAGAAAGGAATGGAGTCAAAGTGTATACACCACAGTCAAGAAAGGAATGGAGTCAAATTGTATACACCCAGTTAAGAAATAAGTAATGTCATGGTTTTAACACCCCAGTCAAGAAAAGAGTGGAGTTATGGTGTATACACCACAGTCAAGAAAAGAGTGCAGTCACGTTGTATACACCCCAGTCAAGAAAGGAGTGGAGTTATGGTGTACACACCTCAGCCAAGAAAAGAGTGCAGTCACGTTGTATACACCCCAGTCAAGAAAGGAGTGGAGTTATGGTGGACACACCTCAGTCAAGAAAAGAGTGCAGTCACGTTGTATACACCTCAGTCAAGAAAAGAATGCAGTCATGTTGTATATACCCCAGTCAAGAAAGGAGTGGAGTTATGGTGTATACACCACATTCAAGAAAAGAGAGCAGTCACGGTGTATACACCCCAGTCAACAAAAGATGGGAGTTATGGTGTTAACACCCCAGTCAAGAAAGGAGTGGGGTCGTGGTGTATAAACCCCAGTCAAGAAAGGAGTGGAATCATGGTATATACAACCCAGTCAAAAAAGGAGTGGAGTAAAGGTGTTTCAATTCCAGTCAAGAAAAGAATGAAGTCATGGTGTTTATGTTCCAGTTAAGAAGGGATGTGAGTAACAATATTTATGCCACTGCAGAAAATGGAGTAAAGTAAGTAGACCAACGCCCAAGTCAAAAGGAGAGTGGATTAATGGTATCAACAACACAGTCAAGGACATTGTAGAGCAATGTTGTTTTTCTCTCAAAAGATTTTTTTCACAATAACAGAGGGTCTTAAATTATTCTGGGTTGGAATACAACCTGAAGTACCCAAACAGTCACAAACCTTTTGCAAGACTGGTAAACCTTTCTTCTGTGATCTGTGAGAGTGGGATTTAAACCAAAATGGTAAAAGTACTGTGATCCAAAAGCAAACAGCCAATACAGGAAAGATGGACAGAACTGACAAACAGCCACTCAAGGGAAGTTACACAGAAGATGGCCAATACAGGTAAGATGGACACAACTGACAAACAGCCACTCAAGGGAAGTTACACAGAAGACAGCCAATACAGGAAAGATGGAAAGAACTGACAAACAGCCCCTCAAGGGAAGTTACACAGAATATCGCCAATCCAGGAAAGATGGACAGAACTGAAAATGCCAATACAGGAAAAGGATTGACTTAACAAACAGCCAATATGGAAAAGATAGAAAGAACAGTCAATCCAAGAATGAACAAACAGTCAGCCCAGAAAAGACAAATTGGATCTATCAAAGCCAATCCAAAAAAGACTAAAAGAACTGATTCACAGTCTTTTCAGAAAAAAATAAACTAAACAGACAAACAGCCAATCCAGCAAAGATAAAGAAATAAAAAGCAGTCAATCCAGGAAAGATAGACAGAACTTATAAACAGTTGATTCAGGAAAGACAGAAAGAAATAATAAACAATCAATCCTGGGAAAATACATGTAGAAAGAAATGACAAACAGCTAATCCATAAAAGACAGAAAGAAATGATAAACAGCTAATCCATAAAAGACAGAAAGAAATGATAAACAGCTAATACATAAAAGACAGAAAGAAATGATAAACAGCTAATCCATAAAAGACAGAAAGAAATGATAAACAGCTAATCCATTAAAGTCAGAAAGAAATGACAAACAGCTAATTCATAAAAGTCAGAAAGAAATGATAAACAGCTAATCCATAAAAGACAGAAAGAAATGATAAACAGCTAATCCATAAAAGACAGAAAGAAATGATAAACAGCTTATCCATAAAAGACAGAAAGAAATGATAAACAGCTAATCCATAAAAGACAGAAAGAAATGACAAACAGGACAGAAAGAAATGATAAACAGCTAATACATAAAAGACAGAAAGAAATGATAAACAGCTAATACATAAAAGACAGAAAGAAATGATAAACAGCTAATCCATAAAAGACAGAAAGAAATGATAAACAGCTAATACATAAAAGACAGAAAGAAATGATAAACAGCTTAACCATAAAAGACAGAAAGAAATGACAAACAGCTAATCCATAAAGGACAGAAAGAAATGATAAACAGCTAATCCATAAAAGACAGAAAGAAATGACAAACAGCTAATCCATAACAGACAGAAAGAAATGATAAACAGCTAATACATAAAGACAGAAAGAAATGATAAACAGCTAATCCATAAAAGACAGAAAGAAATGATAAACAGCTAATCCATAAAAGACAGAAAGAAATGATAAACAGCTAATCCATAAAAGACAGAAAGAAATGATAAACAGCTAATCCATTAAAGTCAGAAAGAAATGACAAACAGCTAATCCATAAAAGTCAGAAAGAAATGATAAACAGCTAATCCATAAAAGACAGAAAGAAATGATAAACAGCTAATCCATAAAAGACAGAAAGAAATGATAAACAGCTAATCCATAAAAGACAGAAAGAAATGATAAACAGCTTATCCATAAAAGACAGAAAGAAATGACAAACAGGACAGAAAGAAATGATAAACAGCTAATACATAAAAGACAGAAAGAAATGATAAACAGCTAATACATAAAAGACAGAAAGAAATGATAAACAGCTAATACATAAAAGACAGAAAGAAATGATAAACAGCTAATACATAAAAGACAGAAAGAAATGATAAACAGCTTAACCATAAAAGACAGAAAGAAATGACAAACAGCTAATCCATAAAAGACAGAAAGAAATGATAAACAGCAAATCCATAAAAGACAGAAAGAAATGATAAACAGCTAATCCATAAAAGACAGAAAGAAATGATAAACAGCTAATCCATAAAAGACAGAAAGAAATGACAAACAGGACAGAAAGAATGATAAACAGCTAATACATAAAAGACAGAAAGAAATGATAAACAGCTAATACATAAAAGACAGAAAGAAATGATAAACAGCTAATCCATAAAAGACAGAAAGAAATGATAAACAGCTAATACATAAAAGACAGAAAGAAATGATAAACAGCTTAACCATAAAAGACAGAAAGAAATGACAAACAGCTAATCCATAAAGGACAGAAAGAAATGATAAACAGCTAATCCATAAAAGACAGAAAGAATGACAAACAGCTAATCCATAACAGACAGAAAGAAATGATAAGAAGCTAATACATAAAAGACAGAAAGAAATGATAACAGCTAATCCATAACAGACAGAAAGAAATGATAAACAGCTAATCCATAAAAGACAGAAAGAAATGATAAACAGCTAATCCATAAAAGACAGAAAGAAATGATAAACAGCTAATCCATTAAAGTCAGAAAGAAATGACAAACAGCTAATCCATAAAAGTCAGAAAGAAATGATAAACAGCTAATCCATAAAAGACAGAAAGAAATGATAAACAGCTAATCCATAAAAGACAGAAAGAAATGATAAACAGCTAATCCATAAAAGACAGAAAGAAATGATAAACAGCTAATCCATAAAAGACAGAAAGAAATGACAAACAGGACAGAAAGAAATGATAAACAGCTAATACATAAAAGACAGAAAGAAATGATAAACAGCTAATACATAAAAGACAGAAAGAAATGATAAACAGCTAATCCATAAAAGACAGAAAGAAATGATAAACAGCTAATACATAAAAGACAGAAAGAAATGATAAACAGCTTAACCATAAAAGACAGAAAGAAATGACAAACAGCTAATCCATAAAAGACAGAAAGAAATGATAAACAGCTAATCCATAAAAGACAGAAAGAAATGACAAACAGCTAATCCATAACAGACAGAAAGAAATGATAAACAGCTAATACATAAAAGACAGAAAGAAATGATAAACAGCTAATCCATAAAAGACAGAAAGAAATGATAAACAGCTAATACATAAAAGTCAGAAAGAAATGATAAACAGCTAATACATAAAAGACAGAAAGAAATGATAAACAGCTAATATATAAAAGACAGAAAGAAATGATAAACAGCTTATCCATTAAAGACAGAAAGAAATGACAAACAGCTAATCCATAAAAGACAGAAAGAAATGATAAACAGCTAATACATAAAAGACAGAAAGAATGACAAAAAGGTAATACATAAAAGACAGAAAGAAATGACAAACAGCTAATCCATAAAAGACAGAAAGAAATGACAAACAGCTTAACCATAAAAGACAGAAAGAAATAATAAACAATCAATCCTGGGAAAATACATGTAGAAAGAAATGACAAACAGCTAATCCATAAAAGACAGAAAGAAATGATAAACAGCTAATCCATAAAAGACAGAAAGAAATGATAAACAGCTAATCCATAAAAGACAGAAAGAAATGATAAACAGCTAATCCATAAAAGACAGAAAGAAATGATAAACAGCTAATCCATTAAAGTCAGAAAGAAATGACAAATAGCTAATCCATAAAAGTCAGAAAGAAATGATAAACAGCTAATCCATAAAAGACAGAAAGAAATGATCAACAGCTAATCCATAAAAGACAGAAAGAAATGATCAACAGCTAATCCATAAAAGACAGAAAGAAATGATAAACAGCTAATCCATAAAAGACAGAAAGAAATGACAAACAGGACAGAAAGAAATGACAAACAGCGAATCAACAAAAGACAGAAAGAAATGATAAACAGCTAATCCATAAAAGACAGAAAGAAATGATAAACAGCTAATACATAAAAGACAGAAAGAAATGATAAACAGCTAATCCATAAAAGACAGAAAGAAATGATAAACAGCTAATACATAAAAGACAGAAAGAAATGATAAACAGCTTATCCATAAAAGACAGAAAGAAATGACAAACAGCTAATCCATAAAAGACAGAAAGAAATGACAAACAGCTAATCCATAACAGACAGAAAGAAATGATAAACAGCTAATACATAAAAGACAGAAAGAAATGATAAACGGCTAATCCATAAAAGACAGAAAGAAATGATAAACAGCTAATACATAAAAGTCAGAAAGAAATGATAAACAGCTAATACATAAAAGACAGAAAGAAATGATAAACAGCTAATATATAAAAGACAGAAAGAAATGATAAACAGCTAACCCATTAAAGACAGAAAGAAATGACAAACAGCTAATCCATAAAAGACAGAAAGAAATGATAAACAGCTAATACATAAAAGACAGAAAGAAATGACAAAAAGGTAATACATAAAAGACAGAAAGAAATGACAAACAGCTAATCCATAAAAGACAGAAAGAAATGACAAACAGCTTAACCATAAAAGACAGAAAGAAATAATAAACAATCAATCCTGGGAAAATACATGTAGAAAGAAATGACAAACAGCTAATCCATAAAAGACAGAAAGAAATGACAAACAGCTAATCCATAACAGACAGAAAGAAATGATAAACAGCTAATACATAAAGACAGAAAGAAATGATAAACAGCTAATCCATAAAAGACAGAAAGAAATGATAAACAGCTAATACATAAAAGTCAGAAAGAAATGATAAACAGCTAATACATAAAAGACAGAAAGAAATGATAAACAGCTAATATATAAAAGACAGAAAGAAATGATAAACAGCTAATCCATTAAAGACAGAAAGAAATGACAAACAGCTAATCCATAAAAGACAGAAAGAAATGATAAACAGCTAATACATAAAAGACAGAAAGAAATGACAAAAAGGTAATACATAAAAGACAGAAAGAAATGACAAACAGCTAATCCATAAAAGACAGAAAGAAATGACAAACAGCTTAACCATACAAGACAGAAAGAAATAATAAACAATCAATCCTGGGAAAATACATGTAGAAAGAAATGACAAACAGCTAATCCATAAAAGACAGAAAGAAATGATAAACAGCTAATCCATAAAAGACAGAAAGAAATGATAAACAGCTAATCCATAAAAGTCAGAAAGAAATGATAAACAGCTAATCCATAAAAGACAGAAAGAAATGATAAACAGCTAATCCATAAAAGACAGAAAGAAATGACAAACAGCTAATCCATAACAGACAGAAAGAAATGATAAACAGCTAATACATAAAAGTCAGAAAGAAATGATAAACAGCTAATACATAAAAGACAGAAAGAAATGATAAACAGCTAATATATAAAAGACAGAAAGAAATGATAAACAGCTAATCCATTAAAGACAGAAAGAAATGACAAACAGCTAATCCATAAAAGACAGAAAGAAATGATAAACAGCTAATACATAAAAGACAGAAAGAAATGACAAAAAGGTAATACATAAAAGACAGAAAGAAATGACAAACAGCTAATCCATCAAAGATAGAAAGAAAAGATTAAGACAATCCAGAAAAGATAGGAAGACATGACAAAACAACCAATCCATGAAAGACAGAAAGAAATGATTAACAGTCAATGCAGAAAAGATAGAAAAGAATGAATAACAGTCAATACAGGGAAGACAGAAAGAAATGGGAAAAAGCTGATCCATGAAAGATAGATAGGAATTATTAACAGTCAATCCTTGAAAGAAAGAAATGAGAAGCAGTAGCCCAGGTTAAATAAACAATCCAGGGAAGATTAGAAGAACTGATTTTAAAACAGCAATTCAGGAAAGATGGACAGAACTGACAAATACAAGTATATTTATAATTCATATTTATTTTTTTTTTAATTTTAATGCTAAGAATTAATTCACTAATCTTTGAAGATGTTCCATAGTGTAAAAAACACGAAGGAAAGAAATATTAACTTACTTCAAATAAGAATAAAACAGTTTGTGTATTAAAATACTATGTATATATTAACTTCTTTTCAAATTTTCTGATTTGACAATAAAAACACATTCAAAAATAGTAACTTTAATGTATGACAGGCATAGATCTCTCTCTCTCTCTCTCTCTCTCTCTCTCTCTCTCTCTCTCTCTCTCTCTCTCTCTCTATATATATATATATATATATATATATATATATATATATATATATATTAACTGATGTTAACTGATGTGTAATGCAGCAAATAATAATAAAATAAAGAAGAAATATAATTAGACTGTAATTATATTAAGCTCGTCTGTTGTAATGGTTTGGGAGGTTTGGGATGATCCTAAGTTTTCAAAGTATATCTTTTAAAGGTAAAATTCAGGTAAAAAGTTGTGGTCATAGTACCTTCGGGTTATTTCATTACCTACTCTAATTTTACCGGCGTCCAAAAAAGACCGTTATATTGTTGAACACATGCCGGTAGGGTAGGCCGAACTCACATGCGCTTGTAGCCGAACTTTCTGTCTTAACAATGGTTTGTTAATTCGTACTAAAACATAAAGTGAATAATAGAATCTTATGTTAATGATAAATCTACGAACCTATGATTTTTCTTTAAACATCACCTCAGCATCTAGTTATGTCTCTCAGCTGTGATAACTGACCGAATTTCCGAGTGACAGCTATGTCACGTTGTTTACTAGTATCCGGTAGATGGCGCTGTGTTTACTTTCCATTTAAGTATGCCTTGAACCTAAATTGAACTTTAATAATTTCATTAGAAGCACAAATATGCCTTAAAATTGTCAAAACGTGGTGGAAATATTGATAAAATCATATTACACACAAATAACTTCAAACAAAAGAATGGAATATTGTATTTCTAGAAATTTGCATACATGTACTTAAATTTCGGGGACAGAAATTATGTAACAATATGACCGATTCATTGTAACTGAATGCACGCAGGTCTATTTATAAGTAATTATGGACTTCTGATACACATATCCAAGGACATGATATTAATAAGCACATCCGATGCGCTTCTTTTAATAATAATAATAATAATAATAATAATAATAATTGTTGTTGTTGTTCTAGATGATGATTATGGTGGAAAATTTAGATAAAATAAACATGATAACTGTCGCTTTAAAGACGTCTGCTGACAGTCATTAATTATAAACACACACACACACACACACACACACACACTATGTGGCAAA
>CM056602.1:43616691-43748976 GCA_029721355.1 Tegillarca granosa
CTAGAATAGATTTTTCTCTTACATTTTTTTTCATTGGGACTAACAGAATTTTTGCATATTCCAATTTTCTCAAAAATAAATTGATTATTTAAACATTTTATGTGTCTTAGAAATGCAGATTTTAAAGTTTCACAAAAGTCTCGAGTGGGTCAAAAAATAGATTAATCTATTTATTATCCAATATAACATACTGGGATTTCCCCTGAAAATTATTGATATACAATGTTTATGTCATTGAAATATTATATATTTAATATGGTTTCATTATTTCAGGGAAGGAGTATGCTAAAGCTGACAAACGATGGGGCGTTTCTGATCCAACAATTGTCTCCCTTGAAATTTTAACGGTTGTTGTGGATGGATTGCTGTGTTTGTTAGTTATTTATGCCATAGTTAAAGATAAATTTTATCGACATTATCTTCAGATTGTTTTATGTGTATGTGAATTGTATGGAGGTAAGTTGTCACAGATTTTGTCAGACATCATTACTTTGATTTATAGAAATTTTTCATCCTTCAAACAAATTATTTGTGTGGTGAGTTACCTTGGTTCTTATGTGGGAGTTGAGTGGAGTAATGGTGTTTTACGCCATTTTATCACTTATTTTGAGGTGGTCAGTTCTAGGATGGTGGTGGAAACTGGAGTGCCCGGAGACAACCCCGGACCTTTGGCAAGTGAACTGACAAACTTTCTCACACTAGGATCTGTCCTGAGTGGGATTCGAACCTAGGCAGTGAGAGGCACTATGATCCATAAGCATGGGATATAGACCACTCAGCCACCGAGGTTCTCATGTAATCATGTTCTTTTTTTAACTGTCAGAGTACATAAACATGTAATGTTTAGCAGTAAAAGGGAATTAACTCTTACATGTTGGATGTAAACCAGCATCATCTGGTTAAACAAACAAAATGTCAAGTCACACAGAATACAAAATGAAAGTAAAATGGTTCAAATTAGTTCTGGTTTTAAAGTCTGCCAATCAGGGTACATAAATCTTTTACTGAATACATGAGACTGTGTACCTGCCAAAAACTTGTATAACTTATAATGTCATACAGAACCAAATTATTTGAAAAATGAAATCCAATATTCTATGTCTTCTTTGAAGTGGTGCTGTCATCTTGAGCCATTATTACCTTTACTTTTTGCAAACCCTTTTTAAATACAGATACAAGTCTCTTTGCGGGTTTCACTCTTTAAACTTTTCAGTAAAACTAGACATAATTGAAAGCCATTGAATTTTAAAAATGATATTTAAATAATGTTATATTAGTATTTGAGAAAGAAACTTCTGTTGTAACAGATAGGGATGGGGAGTTCCGAAAAGTAAATGATGGTATAAAACAAATGCATAAAAATAGGAACCCGTTTTCAGTGGTTTTGTTTGCCTAAAATTACCACCAATAAAGGTGGTTTCCCCTTGAGAAATAAGACTAAAATTTCCCAATATGACAACTAAAATTCCCCAAAAGGCAACAGTGACACACAATCAAAAACTTTAAGTTAAATCCAGTTGTCCAAAACTGTTCTGACAGACAAAAAATGTTAGATATTTCACAATATAAAATCTTTGCAATGAATTTCAAAATTCTGAGCATAATATGTGACATAAAAAGGGACCAAATTTTCCCAATCTGAAAGGTGGAAGGTAGTTTTTAAAAACCATAGCAAATTCACTGGTTTTCATACGAACAAAATGTTCAAACTAGTAGTTTTACAATACAGTCTAATTTTCATGCGCATTTTTCAGGTTGGATGACATTTTGTCCTGATTGGCTGATCGGAAGTCCGAATCTTGTTACAGACAATGTGTTACATCTTTGGGTTTATTTAGTCTTCTTCAACGGATTATGGGTAGTTATTCCATTTGCACTGCTTTGGCAGTCGTGGGAGGCCATGAGAGAGGATGCAGAATTTATCAGGTTTGCAGTGAAAGGTGAACCAAGAGTTACAAGAACTGTTGAACGTGTTGTAACCACTTCTGTAAGCAAACATGCTTACAATACCAGATCAAAAAAATCCCAGTGATTTAATGAAAATCTTGAATATTGTTATCAAAATGATTTTTGTTACCTATGTGAGCTCAAGCATAATCACAATATATAATAACTTTTTAGAATTTCTCAATAATTACAGTAATATGACAGTAAATGTTGTTTTTACATGCAGTTATTAATGATTATTAGCAAATTTTTAGATATCTTATATGCTGGGCTTACAAAATTTCTTCCTTTGGAATGCTTTGATGTTTGTCAGTCAATGGAAAAAATTTTTGTTGAAGTTTATGGATCTGAAGAATATAAGGGATATAGATGTTCAAATTTTTTGGTAAATTGTTTTGATCCTTTGGAATGCATTGATGTTTGACAGCCAGTAGAAACAAATTTTGTGCAGTTTATGGATTAGAATAATATGAGGGATTTTTGAATGAATATAGATGTTCAAGGTTTTTAATAAATTGATTTGATGAACAAGATGCTCTAGTAAGGTATGCTGTTCTTCAGACAAAAAAGAATCAAACCGTCCCATATGGATATTCTCTCTCAAATACTTAAAATATATTTTCAAGTTGAATTTATTTTTTATACTAATATTACTTTGAAAAAATATTTTTAAAAAAATTAAATAGTCCCATAGATAATTTTTTCTAGAATACATTGTGTTTTTATTTTTTTTATGTGTTGATGTTTTTGAATGTATTTTTAAACTAAATATTGCTTGGAAAAAATATTTTAAATTTGCTCATAAAAGTATTATACAACACTTTTTGTTTATTGAAACAATAAAAAAACCCCAGAAAATTCATACTTTTGTCTGTGTTTATATATATTTTATAAGCAGTTAGTAGCACTATTTTAATATTTTTTGGTTTCTTTTTGTACTTTTGTGAAGTAAAACACTTCATGATCATAAATTCGTAAGAAAAAGGGCAAAAGAAAAAAAAAACAAATTCTGAAATGTTGTTTGTACTCGAATAGTCAACAAATGCAATTTTACATAATCTAATGTAAACTAATGTTTCTCACATGTGTTTTGCATGATGCATTTCAAAATACCTTTGATGCTGTAAATCCCTTAAATTTATTCAAACTTCTTCATTTACATTCACACCAATACTTGTTTTGCAACAATATCAAATCATTGATGGTATGACAACTTGTAATTTATTAGAGTCTAAAATTACTTTCCATGCGCTCTGTTTTTTTGGGAAATTCATTTGATCTTGACATCTCAATATTGAAGTGCTTGCAAAAAAGTTTATTTACAGTAAGACAATGTTCCAATTCCAAACTTAATATTTAAGACTTTGGACACTACATTCGATGACTACAATATAGGCAGCATGTTTGTGTGTTTGATGATTTTTATCCAAAATATTTTTTAATGTGTTTTGACAATCTTTACATGTACTATAATACTAATCTTTGTAACATTTATCTTATTGTTAGTAGGTAAAAGATACCAGGGTACTATTTTTTGTACCTTTTTTTATGTTAAAAAAAATCTTGTTTCAGTATGGAGGGCACAGATTTTTTTTTAAATTGAGAACAAGAAAGATAATATTTTTGTTTAAACAGATTTTCTGATGAAAATATACACGGCACATCTTGATGTAAATTTGAGATTAAGTTATCGTTTCATTTGAATATAAGAATTGATATTGATATTCCAGGCTACATGTCTGGTCAACTTGATTCATCCAAGTCTGGTGAGTGAGTCCAGTTTACATCTCTTGTTCATGTTTCTGATGCACAAGTCCAGTCCACATGTCTGGTCAACTTCCAGGTCACATGTCTGATCCACTTGTCAAGGGAACACATCAGATTAAAATGTCTGGTACACATGTCAAGGCTACATGACTGGTCCACTTGTCAAGTTCACATGCCAGGCTCACAATTATACATTATGAATATATGAAAAAATTGCTATTATTTTTGTTTCAGTCTTAATTTTTAGTTTCTTTTTTTCTCTTTTTATGAAATGCTTTATTTTAAAAAGACATTTTTATTACTTTGTGAGGTAGAATAACAGTCAGATTTACCAAACTTTTACTTGTCCAGTTGGGCAGATCATCATTTTCACTGGTATCTGGCAGTCTAATTACCTTGTGTAAACTTTGATCTAGGACAAAAATTAGACAAGTTTATTGAGTTTTTATTCCAATGAATGATGAAAATGTTAAATAAAAATATCAAATATCTTTATTTAGTTCTAATTTTATTGAATTCTTAGCCGTGAATTAGTTTTTGTAGTGTTGTTTATTTTGTCATTGCTTGCTTATTTTTGTTATTTTTTCCTTAAGTTTATAGTCTTCCTTTGCCAAAATAAATGTATATTTTTATATAAATGGTATTTAGTCTTCCATCTCTGTCTCTCCCAAGCTAGGAAGAACTTGACAGGTTTTCAAAAGCTTTTCCTTGACCCACATTTAAAGTCACTGTGACCTGAAGTATTAACGAACATTATTTTATCAAAAATGAAAAACCCTGAGCATCATTTAATTAAAGCAAATTCTGGATTCTAAACATTGTTTAATACATATAGGTACTGTTCACCAAAAATACAGAATTTACCTAAATGTAAAATCTTGGAATTCAGGCATTGTTATCAAAAATAAAGAATTATGAACTTTATGCACTGTTTACCAAAATGCCAAACTCCAGACTCCATAGTTTACCAAAATTTAAGAATCCTGAAATCTTTGTTGTGGTTACCAAAAATAAAGAAGTATGGACTCCAAGCACTTGCCAACCACCGCAGTAGCTCAGTTGGTAGAGTGCTCACTCCCTAAGTGGGGGGTTGTGGCTTCGAACCCTGAATGGGTCTCACCCAAGACTTGAAAGTGAGAAGTGACTGTTCTTTTGCCAAGCACTCGGCTTTATGAATGAAACAAATGAAAATGCTTGAATTTGAGTTTAGTAATGGTGTTTAACCTCCAATTCAAGTGTATTTCACTTATATCGAGACGTTGCCAACTTTAGGCAAGTACAGAAATTTTGCATGTGCATTGCGCTGATGGCATTATACACCAGGGTTCTTTATTATGTCAACCTACTGTGACACAGGGCCTCGTTTATTTTCAGTTCCTATCTGAAAGAACCGTGGCTTTCATTTCATAATGCTGAGTGCTTGACGAAAAAACAGTCACCACTTTCAAGTCTTGGGTCAAACCCGGCCTGGATTTAAACCCACGACCTCCCACTTACAGAGTAAGCACTTTACCAACTGAACTACCGCAGTGGTTGAATGTGGTATATAAGGACTTACCTCCGTTTTTAAAATGAAAAACATCTTTGATATACTAGCCGAAAAAAGTAACTATGCATCAATAAAATTTATTATTTCGCTATTATTTCTGAATGAATAAATCTTAAAATTTGCACAAATGGTAAATGTATATACCTCTATCATATCGCTCGGTCATTGCATCAATTGCCCGTGATTTTTACGCTTCATGCGCACGGGTCGGTTTGCACGCAATTGTCGCCCAGCATTTCAGTGTGACAATATTTTAGGAATAATTTACTGTTGTTTGTTTGTTTGGGCACCAGAAAACCAGAAAAGCAAGTTTATTCGGTTGAAAGCTTCCATAGTCTAATGCCTAGGCTAAATGAAAATGATCGCCTCCGCGCAATTGGTATGCTTGAGGCTGGTATGACCCAAAGTTTTGTCACTAGACATTTTGGTGTCCACAGAAACACTGTTTATGCTTTATGGAGACGATACCAACAGTTATGCACCTCTAGAGACCGCCCTCGTTCAGGACGTTTACGCGTAACGACACGTCAGCAAGACAACCATATCCGGCTTGTGCACCTCCGGAACCGTTTCCAAACTGCCAGTACTACTGCCCGAAGCATTCCTGGACTACGCCCAATCAGCCCCAGAACAGTACGGAATCGTTTACGGGAAAGACATATTCGCCCACGACGTCCGGCAATCCGCCCAATTCTACAACGACGTCATCGCACAGCTCGTCTTGCATGGTGCAGAACACATTTACGCTTCAATCTACAAGACTGGGCACAAATTATGTTCACCGATGAGTCCAGATTTCACTTGGACGGCAGTGACGGACGCTCCAGAGTGTATCGGCGCATTGGAGAACGTTTCCATGACCCGTGTGTGGTGGAACGACGTTCGTTCGGTGGGGGCAGTGTAATGGTTTGGGGTTGCATCACAGCGAATGACAGAACTCCTCTGGTAGTCATCGACGGGAATTAGACCAGTGTACGGTACCGTGATGAAATCCTACAGACCCATGTCATCCCATTCATTCAAGGACAGCAACGTAACGTCACTTTTCAGCATGATAATGCAAGACCACACGTCGCACGGGTTGCAATGGATTTTCTGGCACAGCATAACGTCAATGTGTTACCGTGGCCAGCCGTTTCACCCGACCTTTCTCCAATTGAACACGTATGGGATGAAATGGAACGCCGATAACATCATCTGCCCAATCAGCCTGTTACATTGCAAGGTTTGGCCCAAGCGTTAGATCAGATATGGAACAACATCCCTCAAGCATTCCTTAGGCATTTAATCAACTCTATGAGGCGTCGCTGTCAGTCCTGTGTCAATGCTAATGGTGGTCACACACGATACTGATCTTGTGAACTGACTTTTGCTATCTGCTATGTTTCTAGTCCCCTGCGTATGAAATAACAGTATCTGTAACCTTTTCAATGACATGAATTTGTAAAGAAATATCTTATAAACAAATACGAAATTATTCATTGCTTTGCATTTTCAAATTATTTTATAATCTCACATTTCAGTCATGCACAGTTACTTTTTTCCGCTAGTATAATGAAGTTGTACTACAATTTGGAAATGCAGTTGTATATGGCCTCTCAATATTTAATTCATGTAAGATTTGTAGCAGACTTGTTTGTCGTTAAAAGCGATCAATGCTTAGTTTAATTAACCTACACCACGTGGCGCAAGTAAAATTTTTCTGCAATGTATACTTGCATTTTCTAGGTTATAAAGCTTCTTAAAGTGACACGTTTTCACAGACAACATAATTGCAAAAGCTACGTCAACAGAGTAATTTCTAAATAATTGAGTGATCTAAATGCATAAAATGTTTATTTGGCTCAAAGTTTGATATCTGCTCTCTTACCACAGTTTTACATTTGGTATTGTATAAATGTTGAAACTAAATTCAATGCTTATAAAAGCTAGATATTTTTGTAACGTCAATTTTATCTGGTAGTCATACGATATAAAACACTGTTAAAGAGGAGGTCAGTTCTGATATGCGACATTCTAAAATTTTCATTTCAAGTTCAGTTTCAAAACTAACTATTCCACTATTGCAAAGAAAGAATAAATAATCATTGACTGATGCTAAACAGATAAAAAAAACCGTAATACAGCTCATTGTTTATTTAAATGTATTTTAAATGGAAACCAATAATATCATTTTGTAAGCAACAAACAAGATTAAATTATCTAGCTCCACATTTTCTGCTTGATTTGGGGTATGATATACAATCAACACAAGACAAGATATCCAAATACGTATACATGTTGTAATTCTACATCACATGGTAGTGAAACAGTGCTTTTGATTGAGGTGATTTTGGTTCATTGGGGTTTTACATCACAGTCAAGGATATCTCACTGATATCGAGACGTCACCAGTTATGTGAAGTGGCTGAAATTTTTACCTTTGCAGTGCGCTTACGGCAATGTACAGTAAGAGTTTCTGTAGGGTGCCACGCCTGCTGCGACACGGGGCATCGATTTTTAAGGTCTCCTCCTTTTATTTTTAAATGCTGAGTGCATTTTCAAGTCTATGTCAGACCAGGTCGGGGTTTAAACCCCGACCTCCCACATACAAAGCGAAGCGAGCACACTATCAATAGAGTTACCGTAGTGATCGGAACCAATGCACTCTCAAATATTATATGGATATAATAATCTTTTGCTTGTTTTCTTACCATTTGCCATTATTTCATTTAAATACAAGTAATGCAGTTATTTAAATTAATTAATTAATTAAGAAGATTTATTATGCATGTTTAACGAATAGATTTGTAGATTTATCTTTGTCAAACCACACAACCAATAAAAGCAAGTGATAAAGCTGCTTTAAGTTTCCCTTTGCATAATATAAAACGGTGCATTTTTCTAAAATGAGCCTCTTATGAAAATGCAAAACTTGTTCAATGAAAAAAAAACTCACGTTGAAAACTAGCTAGTTTGATCTATCAAAGATGTTATTTAAGAACATTTATTTCGTGGTTCTTCATCGAAAACGTTAACAAACACAACAAAGAAGCAGGGTTTTTGACAACGGAATCAGCGATAACATATTATCGCGATGCCCCAAGCTTTTCAGATTTCCATTTATCATGGGCTAACAAGAGTGAACCGAAGAAAAAGACCCGCACACATAGTAATAACAATCAATTTAAATTGATAAAACAGAATTTAAAGTTGTTTTTTAACAATAATTGGTAAACTTAATGCAGCTTTTATCGTATAATTTATTCCTAACAGTTTAGCGTTTAAACATTTAATTTCCTTGATTGTAGATACAAAGTCATATAACTTTTCGTTTTAACAAGAAAATAAGTCGTAATAAAAAGTCGTTGTAACGAGATGGTCAGTCAAACCAACGAGATACAAGGTCTTAATTTCGTTTTAACAAGATACAAAGTCGTTATAACCAGAAACAAATCGTCATAATCAGAAACAAACTGGCGTTATCCAAAATCAGATTCGTTATAACGAGAAACTATGCCATTATATAGTCTAAAACGCGAATACAAAAACTTCTTCGTTTTAACGAGAAAGCAAGTCGTTATATCGATAAAATAGGTCATTATAACGGAAACTTAGTCGTTATATCAAGAAATATATAACAAATACCAAGTAAATTTTGTTGTGCCATATGTGCACATTTCGGAAAATCATTCCTCATCAGTGACACTAAGGGCCGAAAAGTTTGAAAAATAATTAATCTAAAGTTCTAAAATTAGTTGAATCCAAATCCAGCTAAGGAATGTTTTGCATGAGGAAACAGACCTTAGTTTTAAATAAATTTCAAAAATTAAGGCGGCTGAATATTTTGCGAAATGGTATATTTTCTGACAGCACAGAGTACTGCCTACTGAGTTATGGACACCCTCGGGGAGTTTTACTCCACCAGCAGCGATACCCCCTCAGGGGTAGTAAATATATAACAAATACCAGTTAAATTTTGATGTGCCATATGTGCACATTTCGGAAAATCATTCCTGATCAGGACACTAAGGGCGGAAATGTTTGATAGATAAAAACATAAGCCAAAAAGTTGAAAAATAATTAATCTAAAGTTCCAGAATTATATGAATCCAAATCCAGCTAAGGAATGTTTTGCATGAGGGAACAGACCTTACTTTTAAATAAATTTCAAAAATTAAGGCGGCTGAAAATTTTGCTAAATGGTATATTTTCTGACAGCACAAAGTACTGCCTACTGAGTTATGGACACCCTCGGGGAGTTTTAGTCCACCAGCAGCGGTGCCCGCTCAGGGGTAGTAAATATATAACAAATACCAGCTAAATTTTGATGTGCCATATGTGTAACTTAGTCGTTATAGCAAGAAGAAAGATAGTATACGTATTTTGGAGTTTAAGTAACATTTAATATATACGTGTATTTGCTTATTTAGTGTTCTTACTCTTGTAAATCGAGACGTCTAGCGGTATAACAGAAAATTTACGTCCGCAATATATTCCAATTAAAAGTTGAATTGTTTTCTTTCATGTTAAAAAGCTGTTACTTTTAAACAATAATGATTTTCTCCAAGAAATATGATTTTGAAATTTGTACAAATATTACACACGACGGATCAAACGGTCAATTAACAGATTGCATTCTTTTTTGTTAGAAGTCAAAGAATGCAATTATCATCCGAGTCGTGACTCAGTCCTCCAATTACCAGTCAGTTGCAACTAATTAAGGAGTAATATTAACTAAGATACATGTATAAAATTGCCATGGTCCTTATTAATTACTAGTTCCTGTTTGGTTAGAAATGAATATAGATGTGTTATATTTATAATGAAAGATTCTTTCCTCTTATATTTGTTATATAAAGTTTGTGATTTTTAACTTATTATTATTTATTCAAAATCATTTTCGCTTAGTCAATATATCATTAATAAGCCCAAGCAACTTCCCAATGACGTCGTATCAATAACGTACATCCGGAATTTGTGGAAAACGTGATCATTAGCAAAGATCAATAATTGCATAGTACAAGATTATATAAGTTTCACGTTTCCTGAATTTACATTTAATATATCAATTTCGACTTGAAAAATAAGTATATTTATTGTAATTTACGTGTAAGTTTGAGGTAATATCAGGGTTAATTAATAAATGTAATGAATAAACTGATAACTGATCAGCTGAAAACTCTAAATAACCTTGTGTATACTGTAATTCTCTGCTAATTATTTCCTTGATTACCCTACCAAGCAATCTTTTGAAAAGTTCACAAAGTATGAAATAATCTTTATAATTTACTTCAACACTCTACTGTCAATCCTTGACAGAACTTTCACAAAAATTGATAATCGCGAATAGTTTGTCAGAAAACTTTTTATAGAAACTACCGTAAAGTCACAATACATTTCATCATATCCTTGAATACCCTGCAAGTCAATCTTTTTCAGAAGTTGTTTCAACGCTACCATAAAATTTGGCATATTTGTGAAGAGTCTGTCAGAAAATTCTTTACTGAAACTATCGTTAAGTCAAAATACATTTCAGCATATCCTTGAAGATCCTGCCAGTCAATCTTTTTCAAAAAAAAAAAAAAATCTGGAAGTCGATCATTTATAGAATTTTTTACAAAGTCATTCTGCTGGGCAATATTTTACAGAAACTATCGCTACGATTCTATAAAATGGCATATCCGGGAAAAGTCTGTCAGTCAATTTTTTTAAAGAATCTCAGTCAATTCTTTATAGACACTATCACAAAGTCTTTATAAGCTTCAAGATTTCCTTGAATACTCCGCTTGTAAATTCTTTTAAGAAAGTCACAATATATTTCTGGATATTCGTGAATATGTTGCCAGTCAGTCTTTTGTAGAAAAAGAAACTTTTTATAGAATTTTTTACAAAGGCCAAATATTAAATAGCTCAGAAATTGAAGAATTAAACGAAAAAGTATAGCACTTGAATTAAATATCATCATCCTAGACACAATAATATTGTACTTAGTTTTACTTTAAAATATCTTTTGACAGTTTATTGAATAATATAACATTTTAAGTTTTCATTTTTTAAATAGCATTTAGTTCTGAGTTTTGATTCTTTTACAACGGAGACCTATTGAAAATACAAGAAATGAAAAACAAGATTTTTGTTTTCTCATATTACATAGATGTGATGTTTACCGCTGCTGGTGGAGTAAACTCCCCGAGGGCATCCATTACTCATCAAATCCAGCCGGATTTAGATTCATATAATTTCGGAACTTTAAATGTATTATTAATTTTCAACAATTTGGCTTATGTTTTTATCAATCATACTTTTCGTCCCCTAGTGTCACTGATGAGGAATGGTTTTCGGAATTGTGCACTTATGTCATATCAAAATATACGCATAAGATTATGATTTTAAATTAATGCATATAACATTTTCACTGAATATCTAACAATACTAATACTTGTTGAATTTTGATGTGCTATACGTGTACATTACGGAAAGTAATGCCTTATCAGTGAAAATAAGGTCGGAAAAAGTTGATAGATAAAATAAATTAGCCAAACTGTTTAAAATGATTGAATCCAAGGTGTCAAATTTATATGAATTCAAACTTTGCAAGAGGGACCAACCTTTGGTTTAAAAGAAAGTTATGTCGTTATCAAAAGCTGACAAATTGCTGAGATTATTTTTATTGTACGCTTGAGAAATGAAGAGTACTAGTTTATTTGTTTACAATGTTGCAAATAGTCATAATATAATACTAAGTCCAATATATCAGTATTGAGTCAACAAGAAGAACCATGAGAAAAAAATTCAATTTTTTCTTGCGGCCGACAGGGATCGAATCCAAGTGTTTGAGCACTTATGCCTTAACTATCTTTTCTGCAATTATAATTAATATACGACTGTTTATATGAATGGTAATCCATTATCATCATCATCATGCTATGTTTTAATTTTTTATATATCTATCAGCGCTTTCGATAAAAAACATAATGTTAAAGGTTTGAATTGGTTCTTTAAAACAAAAGCGCTATAAGTGATTTTTTGGCCTAAATCAGAGAACTAGCTAACTATTGTTGGAGTTGGAGAGGATAAAAAACAATAGTTTGTCTCGTTATCTTTAAAATTTGTTTAATCAATATTAATCAAACTTAACTGAAATATAATATATATATATATATATATATATATATATATATATATATATAACGAAATGTCTGTAAAATTTTGCTGTTCCATATGTGCACAATTCGGAAAATTATTCCTCATCAGTGACTAGGGGCAAAAAGATTTGATAAATAAAAAACACAAGCCAACAGTTAAAAGTTAATGAATCCAAAGTTCTAAAATTATATGTATCCAAATCAATCTAAGGAATGCTTTGCATGAAGGAACAATCCTTAGTTTTAAATAAATTTCAAAAATTAAGACGGCTGAAAATTTTGCTGTACCATATGTGCACAATTCGGAAAATCATTCTTCATCAGTGACAAGGGGCCAAAAGGTTTGATAAAAAAAAACACAAGCCAAACAGTTGAAAGTTAATGAATCCAAAGTTCCAAAATTATATGTATCCAATCCAGCTAAGGAATGCTTTGCATGAGGGAACGATCCTTAGTTTTAAATAAATTTCAAAATTTAAGACGCCTAAAAATTTTTGCTAATTGGTACATTTTCTGACAGCACAAAGTACTGCCTACTGCCTATATAAAAGATTGTCCTTTCACCAAGCACTTGGAATCTAGAAATGAAAGTCACGGGGTCTTTCGGAGATCTTAAAAACCGATGCCTTGTTTCATGGTTTGGCACGTTCAAGACCCTCTCCCTGCACAAAACACCCTGAAAAGGTAAAAATTTATGCCACTTCACCTTTAGATAGTGAGGTCCTGATACAAGTAAACTATTCTTGACTGAGACGTAAAACTCCAATCAATCAATCAAAATTAATTGGAATAATAAATATATGGAACATTGGTAAATCTTGAGACACAATAGAATTTGTAATGCTTATTGCATTCCTTGCAAACTCAGAAAAAAATAGCTGAATAGTTCCACAGATTTTTTTAAAAGAATTTCCTTAACATCTTTTGTATTTCCTAGAAGCAATCTGCTTACAAATGTATTGTTGACTCGAGGATATTCCAAGCCTAGACTAATCAAGGCCCTTTAAAGTTTTACGGTTGTCATCAGAAAATTGTTCATAAATATGGAGTCACTGTGTCCAAACTTATACTGGATATATTTGACTTCCAGAAATTCCCTGAACTTTTCATTTTCAAATTTGATGTTACACTTGACGGATGTACCTATCTAGACAGGGGGGGCTGATCCTTCCGTTGCACACGGCCTCCCATCCTTGATAAATGTTCACGTGCGTAATTGAATTTGCCAGTTTTCAAAGCTTAATTTTGTCTTGATTATTGTGATTTGGTCATGTGCTGGTATGTTTATGTTTTTTATTGTGATTTGGACATGGACTGGTATGTTTGTGTTTTATTATTACCAACCATGAATATACGTTTTACGAAAAACCACATATATTAAATGGTAAGCATATAAACATTCTACATCACATCTGGATTGATTTGTTGCTAAATACAGCTACCTGTATGTCGGCCACAAATCCCTTTTATGTTAATTATACAACAACCATGATCATGGATTCATGGACAGATTGATATATGCTAGCTTTAACTTTCTCCATCAGAACCTACAAATGTGTTTAAAATTTCAAAGGATTGATTGAATGGGGTTTAACATACCAGTCAAGAATATTTCATTTTTATCGAGACGTCGCCAGCTATAGGTAAAGTGGCAACAATTTTGACCTTTGCAGTGCGCTAAAAGCAATGTGCAGACGGAGTTCTTTAGCGTGCCTAGTCGCCGTGACAGAAGACAAAGGCCTTATCTGAAGAACCTCGTGACATTCATTTCTAAATGCCAAGTGCTTAGCGAAAAAAGTCACTACCTGTTTTCACTACCTGGATTCGAACCCCGACCTCCCACATACGAAGCGATTAATTTCAGAGAGGACATTTTTCGAAGAATCTGATAAATATTTCACTTATTTGCATGTACTACTCATAAATAGCTACAGCAATATATATTACGGGAAATTAAGAAAATATGTTCGAATGCTACACACCTAATCTGAATATAAAGTTGAACGGAATCTACTTAATATCAACTTGCAATTTAAACAATAGAGGTCATCTTTGATTCCACAGGAAGTTGATTCGTGAAAGTTTGAATATACGCAATTTTTTCGTGGTGTTAAATGGCAACCTATTTCTTACACGCTACACATGTTAAATAGCTATATATCTGTCATGTGGACTGTTCAGTTTTTTTCCTTCAAAAAAAATATTCGAAAATTTATATACTTTATTTCATAAAAATCAAAAATACCAAATTACATATCTAGTCTTTTAAAATCAAATTCTTTTAAAATATATTGATAAATAAATTTAATTATAACGTAGATAAATATATATTATCAAATTAACAAGCGTCTTTAGATGAATAGATATCTACGCACGTTTGCATATACACATAAATGAGCGCTTTGCTTTTCAATAATTCGGTTTGCTAAAACCAGTTGAGCCAAGAGTTTTAAATTAACACACGTTATATTATGTAATCGTGCAACCGACAAAATAGACAATGAAAACACGTGTCTGGCTGATCTGTCATCAATCAATCAATTAAAAAAATAAATAAATAAATAAAATAAAAATAAACATGTAGCTCTATTGTACCTTAAATAGTCTAGTAAAAAGATTTTTCTGGTAGAAAGCAAAGATGAAAGCAACTCAACAGGAATACAAGATTTTAAACATTATTTTGAAACTGATTCCTAAAGAAGAAAAGCACAGTGGAATGACAAAAGTTACAATCAAGAGGAACCAAATTGAACATGCAGTTTGAAAACCGGGAGACGTAATGATCTCATAAATCGCATCGTTATTAAACCCGCATGTAAGAGTTTGTTCACCGAAAACGATTTTTATGTAATTTATTGACGTAATTCTACTGAATATTTCCAAGTAAATAACAATTTTCTGGTCTTCATATAATTACTAAAATTACAATCAAGTATTGTTATTTAATTGGTTACAATATAATAATTAAGTTATTGTATCTTTGTTGGCCAACCCATTCTTACGTTATTTCGCGTCTTGTAACGGAACGAATTTTAAATAAGATGTTAAGAATTGGTGTCAATGATTTTTAAAAAAATATTTCAAACATTACTTAATAAAAAAAATCTAGGTTGAAACCTGATCTAATTCTAATACATCAAAATTTTAAAAAAATCCATTCGCTTGATGCTCTGAAGTTAGATTATGATTATAAGTCTCATAGAAGTATATGTGACAGAAAAATATTCAATTTGAGAAACAACATTTTAAAAAGTGTTTGGTTGTCGAATAATAGTAGCTATCTCTGTGCATTCCGGTTTTCCGCACCATCTGTGAAGTGATCGCTTCGATTAAATGGCGTAAAACATTTGAATTAAATTGGTTCATAAACATATATTAAATGGTTATTTATCTGTTTTTCTATTTAAAGTAATGAAACTTCAATTACGTCCACCATAAAAAAGACAATTCTTAATTAACATAAACATTCCAAGGAAAAAAATGTTTTAAATTAGTCAAGAAGAGAAAGTTGAAGTTTACGGGCTCACGCTCCGACCTAAGGCTAAACTTTAAAGATTTGATACAGCTGCTTTGTCTTTATTTTCTTCCGAAGTCTTTTTACGTGTAGGGTTTGTTGGTTAATTTTTCAAAATACAGTTCTCTATCTTTTTTCAAAGTTAAGCTGTCCTTATTTTGCCGTAGAATCCTTAGTTGTTAGAATAGAAAAAAATGGACAAACATTAACTGCCCGTGATTTCAACTTGAACATTATAAACAATCAAATCTTAAAGTAGACACTGGTCGGTAAGCTTAATATTTTATATAGGTCTACTGATATATAATATATATATATAATAGTTATATATACTGATATATATATATATATATATATATCCCAAATATGCAAATAACGTGCTATTTCAGTCGATTCTATGAAAATCGGCTTTTCCGAAAATAAAAGTCTAAAGTAAACTAAATATTTTGTGAAAGGCAAGCATTAAAGTTTCAACAAATCAATTATTTGATTTATTCACGAAAGTTTCACGTGACATATGGCCCAATATGTTTTTTTTTTCAAACGTATTTTCTCTGATTAAATGCATAAAATATCTAGTTGTTCAACGGAATTTAACATATATTTCGCCAAATCTTTGTTACTTTTGGCCCCGGTTTAACAATCATAACCAAACTAAGATTAAGCATATTTTGGCAATCTTTTTTGGAACTCAGTGTAAATATTCATGATAAAAAAACTAATTACAGATGTTGTATCTTAAATTGATCTTGAAAATGACACATTAAACAACTGTATATCTTAACAATTAATCAAATGATTAAGATTTCAAATTTGCCGGATAAAGTGAAGGAAAATATCTTAGTTAGGAAATGATTGTGAAACTGGAGCTAGGATTATCTGAACAAAATATCGCTTTTATTGCAACCAAAAACTTTACCGAAGCTTTCAGAAAAAATTACATGTAAAATTATGAATAAAGGTAATATTTCTGAGTTGTAAACTCAGACAATAAAAACAATAAAAAATAAATTTGTTTTTAAAAATTATTTCTAGATTGCGACGGTCAAACACAGAGAGTTAAACAGTAATGAAATATTTTAAAAAAAATAAAAATATAAAAATTTGTCATATTTTTTTTTACAAAAATTATATCTTTTAAAATTTCATTCAAAATAATAATAATAATAATAATAATAATAAGTATGGCACAAGACTTTATACCATATAGCCACCGAACCTTATTTAACATAAAAAATTACGATTCTGTGTTAGAGGTTTACTATTGTCTGAAACGTGAAGCTATTATAGATAAAATTAGAGAAAATAAATGCAGATATTATCATTTCTGCGTAAGATGCTTGCCCGCTTGTCAGTTAATTACTTAAAATATTTAATAAAAATACCTGTTTAATTATGCTGTGCCATATGTGCACATTTCGGGTAGTAGGGTTGTGGAAAATCTAAGAAAAAAGATAAAAGGAAAAATTATAGATATATATAATTTATTAACAAAAATAAAATAAAATAAAAAATGGATAAAAAAGTATTCGTAAATTAAGAAACCCCTGGTTTTAAATTAAATCGGATGATTATGATCATAAAACAATACTTGATATGGCTTTAGCAAAACGTTCTAAGGAAATCTACAGTTCATAAATAAAACAATAAGAGTAAAAACCTTTCCAGGGCAAAATTTCTCTCTGTATTAGAATTTTAAGTTATTGAGTAATTTATCGTAAAAACGTCTGATTGGTAAAACCTTTACAATGTCATATTTCTATGATACCCGTAAAACATTCAACCCTTAATTTCAAGACGTGACAACAGAAATTTTTTTTTACTTCATTGGTGATTATCTATTCTGCTAGCGTAGTGTCATGACGCAATACAAAAAGGCATGAAACCGACCAATCGGTGAGTTAGTTAGCACACCTTATTTGACCGTAACAGATTGATTAAATGGCTCTCACAAACAGAAAACATTCCGTCCTTATTGCTTATCGTTTAACAAAGATTGAAAAGAAGAATAAATTCCGTAAGTATTATTTCAACATTATCCTTAAGATTCATTCAATTAAATAATCATCATTCATTATCTTTAGAAAGATTTTTTTTCTTCTTTTATTCTATTACTTATTTTATTTTATTTTTGATAAATAAATTGTAAATTTACCATTTTTCCTTTTGTCTGTTTTTGTTTCCTAATTTTTCTACAACCCTACAATCCTAAATCTTTCATTTCTTGCTTAACAAATCAACATGCATTTCTTTATGTTGGGTTTATTTATATATTATTTTTTTATTTTAAGTTTTGTTTATTATTTCTTTTAATTCATACCATTGATAAATTTATTTCATTTGCTTGAGTTATAATTGTTATCAATTTTACTGCACTATCTTAAGTAAACACTCGACAGTAATTTATCTCCAATTTCTCAAAATTTGAAGAATACTTTATTGTATTTTATTATTTCATTTATTTTTTATTTATATATCTATTTATTAAATATTTTTTTTTATAATTTTTAATTATCATTAAGGCGAACAAAAGAGGCTTGGCGCCTTATTGTTTTTGTACTCAGAATTTGCCCTACTTTTCACGGTTTAGTGATTTTGCCTTGTAACTTGATAATTATTAAAGCTACAGTTTTGGAGCTTGGAACGTATCTTTTCTAATGAACTAAAATAGATTGACATACTTTTCATGATTGAGTGATTTTGCCTTAAAACTTGATAATTAGTAAAGATAGAGTTTTGAAACTTGGTACATATCCTAAATGCGATAAATGACAAAACATTATTTGACCTACTTTTCGCCATTCAGTGATTTTTGATTATTAATTGTTTGAAAATTGATTTTGAAACTTGTACATTTTCATACTAAACTGGTTCTCTTACACTGACATTTAGTCCAAATTTAATCTTGATTATTCACTACATCTTTGATCAAGTTTAAACTTTCTGCCGGATAAAAAAGTTTCAGCACAAGAAAAGAAATCTTCCTAATGATGTATTGATCAATTAAAAATATTTGACAAATAATTTGTTTCTATCACAGAAATAATGATTAAAAATAAAATTACAATCAGAGAAGCAAACAAGTACAAGTAGCTAGTTTTAATTATCTAGTTTTATTCAGTCGTGAGCCGATGAAATAAAAAGAATAAAAGTAGTTTATGACATTAAAGACATTATTCTTGCTAACATTTTTTCAATTGGTCAAAAAAATAAAACCTTGTGAGAAAATATCACTAACAAATAAAAGTTGTTATCACTAAGCATTATGTGTTAGTTTTGGCCTATGTTTTTTATCTATCAAACTTTTCGGTCTTAGTGTCACTGATGAGGAATGAATTTCCGAAATGTGCACATCTGGCACATCAAAATTTAACTGGTATTTGTTATACATTTACACTTTTTTAATATTGATTTCGATGCTCACTGCTACCTTTTTAGTGTCAGTATTAGCATGAGCATATTGTCGCATACTGATGAAGACTTATTAAGAGCCAGTTTAACCTTGAACACGATGTTTCATCTTGATTGCAGCTTAAAAATTATTAGTGTAACTTTGTGTACAATAGCGCATACTAACGCTTTCTAAAGTTAAACTTTTTTCAATTACAAAAAAGTTGAAACTGCGGAGCTGGTGCGTCTGCTTACTTTAGTTGTTTAGCAATTAATGTTATATTTCATACTTCAACATGCCTTACTAGAACAACACATATAAAAACTAGAGTTTTGTTTAAAAAACTTGTTTGTTTTGTTTAATCTTTGTTATTTAAGCCCATTTTTCATTTTGATATTAACCGTGACTACTTAAATATAATAATACGTTATGGTAGAGCTTGTGTTTCATACTATGGTGACTTTCTACAACGAAACAAACTGCTTACAATTAGATTGTTGACGCAAGAATATTGCAAGCGTAGGCTAATCAAGGCCCTTAAAAAGTTTTATGGCCGTCACCACAATATTGTTGATAAGTATGTAGTGCACTGTATCCGAAACATATTTTGGATATATTTGACTTACCATAGTTCCTTGTTCCTTTCATTCTCAATATTGATTTGAACGTGACGGATGTAGCTAGGTAGAGAGGAGGTGCTTACCCTTCCGGAGCACCCAGCCTCACTTCCTTGATGGAAGTGCACGTCTATAACTAAATTTGCCAGCTTTCAAAGTATTTTCTTTGTTTTTGGGATTGTGTTTTGGACAAGGACTGGTATGTTTGTGTTTTATATCTATCTTAATATCTTCGTTCTTTTTAAATTTTTATTTTGTAATAAATTTATGTACTTTAAGAAATTCATTTAAAATACACAAATTTTAATGTTTTTCACTATTGCTATCTCTGTGTGTAGGTCTACTATTGTGTGTTAATTGTCCCTTATTTAATAAATCAGGCCCCAGTTTCACAACCCTTCACTTAATTGAGTGTGCAATCAACTTAAATTAAGGAATTAATCAATGTCAATTTTTAAGACATTACACGGTTCAAATTAATATTTAATGCTATATTTAAATTGTTAAGGGTAATTTTGTTGAACAGAACTAAACATTGTTTCATGAAACTTAATTTTTTCGAATATTGATGAGAGAAAAATCAGGAATATTTGTGTTGAGTGTACACTCAGTTAGGTGAATGATTGTCAAACTAGGACCACAGTTGAGGCCGGTTTTTATTTTTTTTCTAAAATAGAAGTCCATTTTTTCACGGTCCATATAGCACTAGTACCACTACAACCAGTCTGCGTCCATTATTTGCGGGTTACCTTTGTGTGTAGGTCTGACTTACTAATTGTCCCTAATTTGGTAAATCAACACTATAATTTGTTCTTAACTTTAAAGTCTATTTAACATGGCTCATATAAGAAATAGTGTTAGCTTCGCGGATTACCTTAGTGTGAAGGTCTAACTTACTAATTGTCCCCTAATTTTGCAAATCTGTTCTATAATTTGTTCTGAACTGTAAAGTCTTTTTCACACAACCGCAATAGAACTAGTGTTAGAGTACTGCTACAATATGTTGGTTACCTCCTTGTATAGGTCTAACTAATTGTCCCTAATTTGGTAAATTTGTTTTATAGTTTTTTTCCTAACTGTAAAGTCGATTTCACACGGCCACATAGAACTAGTGTTGGAGTACTGCTACAACTTGTCTACTTTCACTATTCGCAGGCAACCTTCGTATGTATGTCTTTCTTACTAATTGTCAATAATTTTGCAAATCGGTTATATAATTTGTTCTAAACTGTTAAGTCTATTTCACACGGCCAAAAAGAACTAAATTTGGAGTACTGCTGCAACTTTTCTACGTCCACTATTTGCATATAAATTCGTAAAAAGGTCTTTCTTACTAATTGTAAATAATTTGGCTAATTGGTTCTATACTTTGTTCTAAACAGTGAAGTCTATTTCACCAGACCACATAGAACAGTTGTTACAATACTGCTACAACTTAATCTATGTCCATTATTAGATGCTTATCTATCCATGTTTTGTTTAAAGTATATCAACCGTGGGCGTCTAATCCCCGAGGGTATCCATAACTCAGTAGGCAGTACTTTGTGCTGTCAGAAAATGTACCATTTATCAAAATTTTCAGGTCGTCTAAAATTTGAGATTTATTTAAAACTAAGGTTTGTTCCCTCATGCAAAGCATTCCTTAGCTGGATTTTGATTTATATAATTTTGAAACTTTAGATTCATTATTTTCAACTGTTTGGGTTATATATTTTTTTGTATAAAACTTTTCGGTCTTAGTGTCACTGATGAGAAATTAATGTCCGAAATGTGTACATCTGGCACATCAAAATTTAACTGGTATGTGTATTATATATTAACTACCCCTGAGCGGGTACCGCTGCTGGTGGAGTAAAACTCCCCGAGGGTATCCATAACTCAGTAGGCAGTACTTTGTGCTGTCAGAAAATGTACCATTAGCAAAATTTTCAGTCGTCTAAAATTTGAGATTTATTTAAAACTAAGGTTTGTTCCCTTATGCAAAGCATTCCTTAGCTGGATTTGGATTTATATAATTTTGAAACTTTAGATTCATTATTTTCAACTGTTTGGGTTATATATTTTTTATGTATCAAACTTTTCGGTCTAAGTGTATCTGATGAGGAATTAATGTCCGAAATGTGTACATCTGGCACATCAAAATTTAACTGGTATGTGTATTATATATTTACTTGCATTGAAAAAACAAAACGTTCCAATATCTTTATATTGACTGATACAATAATAATTACCCCTTATGGGAAATATTTTATGCTTTATGTTTAAGCTGTGGTTCTGGTCGAAACAAACATATTCTAGAACTTTTATTTAAAAAGCTTGAATTGTTAAAATACATCAATTGAGTTATATTTTTCAAACGTTGCAATCATTAAACTATTTGATTTGATGCTAAGATGTATTTTTTGCATACTAGTATAGCTATTGCATAAACAGTTCTCTAAGTATAAAATCAAATGAGTTATAGAGACCTTCTTACCTAATAACTTTTTGTCTTTTATTCTTTTTTCAGGAACAAAATGGCTACAATTGCAGATATATTGCCAATAGAGTTTATTCAAACCCTGTTTACAATAATAATTATTAACTCTTTATTTTTAAATATGATTATGATCTTACATAACTGCCTCATCACCAACCATGAGAACACATGCAAATTTGTATATCCAATCTTTATCCGTTGTCGATTTGATATTGGGTTCACTTATATCGGGGTCAGTTCTGGCTTTGATATTAAACGGTTGTCTGCCTTACGGTTTGTGTTTAACAAGTGGTTACCTGGAACTAGCTATGTTTGCAACAGGCGTTTTTTCTCTATTAGCTTTGACACATCACCGTTATAAAGCAACATTTAAACACCAAAACGATCTTATTCCATTAAGTCGCACTGTGAAAAAAATTCTCATTATTTGGTTGGCGGGATTCCTTTATGCAACGAGGTTCTTTCTTCAAATTGAAGTTGAGAAACTGTTACTCGTACATGACGCTCAAGATGAAACAAACATTACCTTAGACCGAGAAGCAACTCATTTCTGCCACTTTTTTCTCGAAGTACAGAAACTTAATTTGCCTTTTAGAGTCTTTGACTTCGTTGTTTTGTTTGTGATACCAGTTACCGTGATGATATGGATGTATTTCTGCATATACAAGGAACTCAATAAAAAGCATTTTCAGGCCACTATGATGGCAAAAAAGGCTCGTAACAAACGGATTACCAAAATGCTAGTAACAGCTGTCACAATATTCATTGTCTGTTGGTTGCCTTACTACATGCAAGATATAATAATTGACACTGTACAGTATGCTACTGGTTCCGGAGAAACTAAAATTGTACCTGTAACCTTAAGATTCGTAACCGTTGTCTTGGCATTATCAAATAGCATTGCAAACCCAATAGTTTACGGTTTGATGAACAAAAATTTCAGAAATGAAATTTATCACCGATGTCGTCGTTTACTGACAGGATTTGGCCATCAGAACCAAGTTAGACCATTGACAATCAATACAGCAACAGCAGCGACAGCAGCAACAGCGGTAGTAGCAACAACAACAACAAACAAACAAAAAAAAGTCAGAGTGTCATTTCGCAAACACTAACTTGTAAAAATCAGGTTGTGGTTGTTACAAATAACATGTCACCACAAAAGCAAAATAAATGTAAAAAACATTACAAATGTTGTGAATTAAAGTGAGATGTTTGGGAATAAATATTCTGAAAATTGAAGAGAACATATAGCAACATCTTTAATTAAATTAAATGGACAAATTCTTCAGATTTCACGTTACAAATTTTCTCTAACTTCGGACAAAAACTTTTGATTATATGGCTTGTCCACAGGTTTAGATGTAGTAGACATGAAAATCCCTAGACATTGAAATCACATTTAAATCAATATAACACAACATGCTAATATGGTTTACATGTGTGTATTGCTTTGTTAAAAACAATCTATTATTGTTGAGAAATACGTACATATCTAATAGAAATACCTGTTTAATTTTGATATGCCATATATGCGCATTTTGGAAAGTCATTCCTCATTAGTAGCACCTAAGATTTAGAAAAATCTAGTATTTAATTTAGTTTATCATGTATTACTTTTGAACTTTGTATTTCTGAAAAATCGTTTATGTTAACATTTTCAATCATTCACTGTCCAGCAGAAAAGTATGTGTTTTATATGTAACAATTTGTATTCAATGTTCATGCATGTTTTATTTGTACATCTGTTGTTTTGATACTAAGTTATAAGTTTTTATTGATGTTTAAAAGTTATCCCCATTAATGATTAAACTAGTCAAGTTTTAAAAAAATAAAATTAAAAAAAATACAAATAAAATCAAATTACTGAAGGTACTGGAAAGAGGTTGGCCTGCTTGTTTACAAATGAACATGGTTTGTTTATTTTCTATCAACTTTCTTTTTTATACAGAGTCCTATTAAGCAATGAAGTGCTGAAAAAGGGTCAATTCATTTTCATGTGTGATTTTCAACACAATGAATCTGATCTACTCACTTTATGAATAATAACTGGCTAACTGATTTGATATCAAATAAACTTATGGAATTCTGTAAATTGCATAACTAAATTAATAAAATAATAAAATTGTAAAATAAAATATCTTTAAACAATAGATCATATTAAGTGACAAATGTTAATGTCTAATGTAAAAAGGAATTCTTCAATACAACAAAAGTTTTCATCTTATATCTTAAATTGCATCTAACTTTGTTAAAAAGGGCAAAACAGTTAACATCAATATCAATACTTCTATGTCAAAATCTTTACATACAGGTCAGTAAATAACAATGTATTATTCATAACTGTCATGACCCTGACATTTGAATTTGGCCTTGTGTAAAATATATTATATTTACATCAAGTTGACTGAGACTAGTCAACACGTTTACATCATTTTTAAGAATCATAGTTATTCATTTTTCATCAGCTTGAACTTTTTTATTAGGTCTTACACTGGTTGTAACGCTGTAAAAACACGTACATAAGTTGTTTAGAAACAAGAACCATGGGTTCGAATTCTATCGAGGCCATTATGGTACAAAAAGCAGGTTTTTGCATTTTACATTACTTCAAATGTTACTATTTTCAAAGGACTGGTGGTGAGGATCTATGTAAAGACTGTTTTAATCTTGCATTTAAAAATGACTTGATTATTATGTAGAACAAAGCGGAAAATCGAATTTACTGCAGGTCAGTTACAGATCGGGATGACCGAGTGTGATCCTACATTCAAAGATTGTTTTAATAGGAATTCAACTAGTGGTGACACAGGAGGTAGTGATTCATTGTGAAAAATACGAGTATTGAAATAACAGATAAAAAACTACTTTGTGTTTTAAGGAAAGCAATACCCTATGTATACCAATCAAGCGTAGGGGTGCTGTAAAGAGTTAGTAATTTACTACTGGCAATGACTTGCAGGGGTGAAAAAATTGTAATTTCCCTGGAAGTCATTGCCAGTAGAACAGATGACAAAATCCATAATAGTTAAAAGAATGTTATATGATTACATGATTAGATTTCAATGTTTAAATGTTTATTTCTAAGTTAAATTGAATCACTTAATGTGCATTCTTTGCCACACATCTTTGTGAAAACATGAATGAAAATTTATTTATCTTTATGTTTATGTATTGTTTGTATAGTCGTAATTTTAGTTTTCAGAGATGATCCGTTTTATGCATTCATCTTTGATGCATATATCCAAAAGCATTTATTATGCAAATTACCACTTTCGTAGAACCACAAAGGGGTTTACATTTTGACACAAAACTAGTTTGCCATATACGTTATATTATGCTATATGAATTATATTTAACACTAATTTAAGAAAACTTAGTTGTATCTAGGCAGCCAGTTTCGTAATGATAAAAGAAACTCGAGTACTTAAAGGTTATCACTGAGCTGCAGCAATTAAGTAAATAAGTAAACAACAGACTAATTTTCCAAATGTTAAGTAAAGAACTTACATTCAGAGGTTAAAGTCCCTCTGACTCTTTGTTACCTCCCACTGCAATACCTAGGTGTTATTGATAAACGGCTATGTGAACTGATTTTCCGTAACAAATCTATGTCAAGATAAAGAATTTGAAAAATAACGTCAACTTTTACATGTCAGGCATGAAAAAATTCAAGATAAATTTGAAACAATTAAATCCGTTCACAGAAATGTCACACCATGATGCATTTCTTAAAACTAGCTGTATCTGAATTTGAAAAAAGAAATAATGATTTTTATCGGTAATGTAAAAACTACTTTTGTATATGTTTATATAAATAAATTATTAAACTAATGCTGCAACTTATAAAATGTATATACCTCTATATTTATTAATTCAAAATTGTAAAAAGTTTCCCGTTTCTTACCATTTCAGTGATTTTATAATCTACTTAGGTAAAATGGAAAGGCATGTATACTTCCGTTTTTAAGCGTCTATAGAAACTGTCAAACAATGAAGTCCCTAGTTGTGACTAGTCCCTAGTCCCATTAAAACGAGGGAGATATCCGTTTATGAACAATGTTTTGTGCCACCCATTTCAGTCAGTATTGTCTAACATTTAGGACTTCTTCGGTTTTTGACACTGGTAAAATGAAAGGATACCGTAAAATATTAGAAGAAATTCTTGAAAAATAAGTTTAATTTTGCAGTGACAAGACTAAATATTTTGATCTATCAAGCGATACGCATATAGAGATTCTGGAGAGACTCGCAAGAACTTTGAAAAAGACGCTTCTTGTCACCAAATGATTGCACGCTCACAAAGTTCTGCAAAAATGAAATTTCACCAACCTTTTTACAGTTGGTTGGTGGCAGCTTGATTTAAATGAAATATTCTTCACTTAGAAGTTATACAGTGAATCTCCCTAGACCAAACACTCTCTAAACCGGACAACTATTAATTCCGGACCAAAAAATTGGTCCTGAATTTATCCTTCTTTATTTCAACTCACAAAAACCTCTCTAAACCTGGCACTCTCTATTCCGGACACCGGACAAACTTTTCAGTTCCAGGTTGCTTCTGTCCTTAGAAGTTAATCTCTCTAAACCGGAAAAAAATTAATTTTTTTAATTACTTGATTTTCTATTTTAGATAAATAAGTTTTAAACAGATTAATAAAAATATCAATTAAGTACAAAAATAATTATTAAAAGTTGGGTTTTTTTTTAAAAAAAAAATTGGATTTTAATTACTCATGTATTTATTTTTAAATATGTTTCATCTATATTTTTCTTCTATTCTTTTTTCATGTATTTATTTTTAAATATGTTTCATCTATATTTTTCTTCTTTTCTTTTCTCATGTATTTATTTTTAAATATGTTTCATCTATATTTTTCTTCTATTCTTTTTTTTTTTTTTTTTTTTTTTTTTTTTTTTTTTTTTGTATTTTTTTATCATTCAAATCTGTTTATTTATTTATAAAGCGACACAAATTTAAGATTATTACCACCAAGCACTTCTGATGATATTTGTTTTGTTAATATATAATACTATCCAGTAACACCTTGTAATTCAAAGGTACTGGTAAATGCACTACCATTTGTTGTCCTGTCATGGATTAATGATGGTAGTATTGTTTGCCCTAAGTACCATAATTAGAATCCTTTTAAGAAAGTTAAATAGAAGTGATTAAAAACTAAACAGCGTTTATACATATAAAATATCTTATCATGAGATGTTTAAGTAACATTAATATGTACAGTGTTGGTGATTATGGCTTCTGTGACATGTATCACATTGAAATTCCATTCAAGTTTCATTTCTATAAGAAAAGTAGACAAAATCATCATTTGAAATGTCAAAGCCATTAGCAAAACGAAGAAGAGTTGAATTAACTCTGGATGATAGAAATAAGCTGATAAAGGATTCTGAAAGTTTACCAAAATTTATTACCATGATAACAATAAATGAAAATAATAAAAGTTTACATATTTTTCTAGATTTATTTAATTACGGGGAGATAATCTAGGTTAAAATTTTTAAAACCTTCCTAAACTGGACAAAATCTATGGTCAAGAGCTTGTCCGATTTAGAGAGGTTTTACGGTTTTACTGTACCTCGTTTGATAAAAATACTATGTTATAAATATTCCGATTAAACCATGGAAATTTTTGACAATTCTGCATGATGTAATATTTCATTAACATCACCAATGTGAAAATTACTTCAATTTTTCTAAAATAAATTAAATTTAAAAAACTGTCAATGATGATAAATAATTTATAGTTGATTAAAAGATTAATTTATTTACAGTAGATCTCAAAATTAAATGGTTTCTTCGGTATTAAAAATATTTTTTCAAATTTGACAAGGTAACCACAAAAACTTTTTATTTCTTTAAAAACTTTACGATAAAAAGACGGCATTTTTTCATAGCTGCGAAATGAGAACTGCATATTACTCATTTACCTTGAGATAATTCATACAATCCAAATCAAAGATAATAAACGAAAAGAGCATTTACATGGAACAACTTAACTTGATGCTCGTCATCTATAACTAAAACAGTGTGGTGGTTGTTTTCTCTCTCATACTTTAAAAACACGATAACTGATATATTAGTCATTCTAGAAACATTTTATAACTAGCATGTTTAATATGGTGCTTTCTAAAAAAAATTCACAAGATGTGGTATGTCTACCCGAAGAAAAAAGACTAACCCTCTTGACGAAAGGTAATATTGCATTAAATACTGGAATTTATTGCTATGAATGATAGTTTCAAAAACAGCATATTGGGCATTTCTGTCAAAGATCAAAAGGACACGATATTTTTACTCTTTTGGAAGTACTCTTACAAAGAATTTGGTTGCGGAACAATAATACAAATAATGACAAGTGACACTTTTTACATTCAGTGTTCTTTGCCTTTTAACAGTTTTATTATTCTTTTTTTTTTTCATTATTTTTCACAAACAATTTGTTCACAGCATTATTTTACATCATTAAACAAAGAGAGCTTGTATTTAGCTTTGAACTTATGTTTCTTGAAGATATCTCAAAAAAACGTGCCCTTACTTCTTTTTACTTTTTACTAGTGTGACTTTCTTACTGAGAACCATACTTTATATAAAAATATGTATTTAGTGCAGTTTTATTTTTTGTTGTTGTTGTTCTTTTTCTTCTTCTTCTTCTTCTTCTTCTTCTTCTTCTTCTTCTTCTTCTTCTTCTTCTTCTGCATCATCATCATCATCATTATCATTTTCTTTTTCTTCTTCTTCTTCTCCTTCTTCTTCTTCTTCTTCTTCTTCTTCTTCTTCTTCTTCTTCTTCTTCTTATTATTATTATTATTATCTCTTTATAAACGCATGTTGTTGTTAGAAATTGTTTTCAAGAACCTTGAAGGGTAACTGTAAATTGTCCATTCGTAATTAAAATGTTAAAAATGCATTATCTATTATCTGTTTATTGTTGGCTTTGACATCATACTGTGATTGAAGTGATTAGCTTTCCAAGAGCAGTTGTATTGATTAAATATAAATTTAAATAATCAATTCTATATATAAATAAATATATTTATATAAAATTTGTTAATTTGTTAGCAATATTTATTTATTTATTTCATTTAGAAAATGAAAGGATAGAAAGTCTTAATTGGTTTATTAATTGTTTATTTTTCCTTAGCAGACTATTGTAGATATCAACCAGCATAAGGAGTCTTATGCTGGTTGATATCGCAAGTTATCTCCCCTCATTCACCATCGAAAACAATGATCAAATATAATATAATATAATATAATACTAGGTTTGCAAAATCTAAAATATTTATATACATCATCAAGCCCAATGGATTTTACTTTATATTTCACCTAAAAAAAACTGCTACCTGTGTAACGCGTTCAGCGGCCATATTGTTTGTGAACATTAGCAAGGAAGAGTCCGTACGGCAATTTCGCTGTGATAATTGTCATATGACTTTGTTTCTTTGTGACAATTAGTATTTTTTGATATAATGTTCAGATGAATGCTCACACACGCGTGTGTGTCATATAACTCACTTTGATAACTTAATTTCTCGAAGGTACTGCCCTTAAGCAAAAAGAGTGGACTATATAAATTAATTATAAAGGGGAAACAGGATACAATTATACGTTACCAAGGTCAACGATCTATTTTATTGTGTTAATTTGTTCAAACAACACACTCTTTTTACTCACAGTACTGGTATAATAATAATAATAATAATTATTATTATTATTATTATTATTATTATTATTATTATTATTATTATTGATAATATTATTTTAGTATTATTTAAAAATGTCGGCATACCAGCACTGTTACATTAAATTTCTTTTCTTTTTAATCTTTAATATTCAACTGAATTCGTTTTTTATTTGGCTTCTTTATGCAGGGAGCTAACTGCCTATTTACAACTAGATTTAGATAACACAGAGCAAGAGATTGAGTCCAGATTTTTAATGGTTTAATTATAAAATGTTTAGGAAAATTAAAAATCTGTTTCATCCAACATTACTTGATTTTAAAAAGAATTGATGGGCACTAGGGTGTCCAGTAACTCGTGAAGGCACTTTGTAACGCAGTTATCGCTGTAGATGGAATAAAATTTCCCAAAGGGTATCCATAAGTCAGTAGATAGTATTTTGAGCTATCAGAAAATGTAGAAAGTAGACAATGTTTAATTTTAAAAAAATTATTTAAAAAACAAGTTTTGTTCCCTCATGCAAAGCTTTTTCAACTGGATATGGATTCCGTTATTTTGAAACTTTCGATTTATCAATTTTAAAATGTTTGGATTTTTTAAATATCTTTAAACTTTTTCGGTCCCTAGTGTCACTGATGCGAAATGGATTTCCGAAATGTGCACATATTGAACATCAAAATTTAACAAGTATTTTTGTTAAATAATAATTACTTTGTCTTTACTGACTTGATTAATATCTATTGTTTAAAAGAAGATGATCAAATTTTTTTTCGATAATTTTTTCAAAAACTTTTCTTTCTTTCATCTTTTACAAAATTATTGTGAATAAGTAAAATGTGCTCATCTACATATCACTGTACTCTAGCCAGTTAAATGTTCATTTGAATTGACTGCTATACTAAACATATCTCTTATTTCTGTTCCATTAGTAATGTTCTAATACAGAAATATTCTTTGAAGTTATTGGGTTTTGACCTTATTTATATTCATGCCTAATTCAATTGAGAAAAAATTAAATATAAAACAAACATACCAGTTCTTGTCCATATCACAATCCCAAAAAACAAAGTAAAAACTTTGCAAACTGGCAAAATAGGTGATACACGTGAACTTCCATCAAGGAAGTGAGGCCGGGTGCTCCGGAAGGGTAAGCACCTCCTGTTTAGCTAGCTACACCCGTCACGTGTAAGTCAATTTTGAAAATGAAAGGAACAAAGACCTATGGTAAGTCAAATATATCCAGTATAAGTTGGGATACAGTGACTACATACTTATCAACAATATTGTGATGACGGCCATAAAACTTTTTAAGGGCCCTGATTAGCCTAGGCTTGCAATATCCTTGTGTCAACAATTTGATTGTAAGTAATTTGCTTCGTTGCAGAAAGTTCCCATAGTGGGAACAAGCTCTACCGTACCGTATTAACTGTGAAACATATACACCATACGCAGGAGAAGCAGGGATATTACTGCAAAGAAACGGAAAGTTGACAATAGAAAAATTGAAGTCATCACGTTTGTCGTATAGCTTCAGATGTAACCTTTCATGGGTGTCATAATTGAGGTATAAGTCCAAATATGAAGCAGAACATGGAGAATCTGTCGTGTCTTTTATTTCAAGCTCACTTGGATAGATGACATTCACATATTCTCCAAATTTGTGATTATTTAGAGAAAGAACGTCATCTATATATCTGTATGTGTAGTTGAATGATTTAGCGACAGTCTTTTTTCCAGATTTGACAAGGTTCTGTAAAAATTCTGATTCATATGAATAAAGAAACAACTCAGCAAGCAGAGGTGCACAGTTTGTGCCCATTGGTATACCGATTGTTTGTTGAAAGATAATATTGCCAAACACAACAAATATGTTGTCTATCAAAAACTCTAACATTTTGTTGATGGTATCTTCAGTATATTTTTGTTTGCAGTCTGTATGGTGTTTTACAAAATAACCAGAATCCCTGTTGAGCACTAGATATTTATATCTTGGTTTACCGTTTTTGTAAAAAAAATGAAAAGTGAATGATTTGTTTTAGACGTTCTTTCAATTTAGCATGAGGGATAGTGGTGTAAAGGGTAGAAAAATCAAAAGTTTTTATACTTTTTACCGAAGATAGAGTTTTAGAGACAAAATGGTCAAGTAGTTCTTTAGAATTTTTGAGAATCCACATTTGGTTGATGCCAGATGTAGAATAGACTCTATCTGAATAAGTCTGAAGGCCATCTTTGACGACTGTCAAAATTTGTGTTAGAATTACTGATAATGATTTAGTAGTACATTTAGAGGAACCTGCAATATATCTTTCCTTGTATGGATTTTTGTGAAGTTTTGGAATCCAATACAAGTAAGGCAGGTCAAGTTCTTCCTGTTTTAAATTGATACCAAAAGACTGAAGGACTCCCCTATGATTGGAAAGAACTTCATCTTTTGTAAAATTAGTTTTGGTATAAGTAGGATTCTCTGATATACTATCTAAACCAAGCTCCTTAATAAGACATTCAACATAGAATTTCTTACAAACGAAAATAATGTTATTAGAAGCTTTATCAGCAGGGACAACAACATACCTGTTATGTATGTCAGTAAGGACCGCAGAAACCTCAGGGTCCCTGAGCACTAAAGAAGGTTTAGTACCCATAGACCCATTAAGTTTTGCAATTCTTGACTTGACAAAATTTCTAATTGTCCTTATCCAGTCGGATAAAGTGTCAAGCTCTACGTCTTCTAATTTAGCCCAACCTCTAGCATACTCTTCAACAGAATCCATAATAATTTTGAAATTCTGTCCCCAAGTAAAAGGTTGAGCCTCCCTGTATTTAGGGCCTTTTGAAAGAAGACATTTTAATTTAGTATTCTCAATAATATTGAGATCACCTGTTACTACATGCCCAGCTGGTTTATAAATATATGGGGACGCTGAGCAAGAGCAGGTAGGTGGAGTAAAGTTATGAAAGTTTAGGCACTGCAAAGTATGTTTATAGTTGAAAATTTTGGATGCAATAGGTTTAATTTTTTGTTTTCTTTTTTCATTTGTTTCTTGTCATGCTAAGGGTTCAATTCCTTTCGGTAGGGAACACATTTGCATTAACATTTGCAAAAATTAACAGCAACCCCCCAAAAAATGGCTACCACAAACATGACAAGGTAAAAGAAAACAATGATGGAGTCATTTATTTTGAGACGATAAGTCAATATATACAATAATGCCGTAACAGTTTCGATTTTGGAGAGAATTACTACTGATACAGAACTTTTGTAAAGTTTTACACAACATTGGCGTTTGCAAAGTTAATGTTTAAACTAAACTACTAATTGCTCTCTAGAAATATTCTTCTTCTACAAATAAGTGTTTCATGATAGAATTATTCTAATGTAAAGTATTTGATCCTTTCTTTGTCCTTGAGTTTTATTGCTCATTCGATTATTAGAGAATATCGATATATAAAATGATAGTGCTATTAGGATGAAATTTGTTAAAGATAGTGTGAAAACAAACAATGAATCTTTAGCGCAAAAAACATAATGCAAAAATTACAACTTTAGCCCAACTGCAGGTTAAAATATGCAAACATTTTTTTTTCACAACAAACATTCAAAGCATTCCATAAGATTGCCGATTACTTCCCGGCGATTGTATTAATAGTGATATTTTCAGATGTCAGCATGCAGTACCTTGTAATAGTAAAGTCAGATCCTGAAATTAGTGCCTGTAGTTCAATATAATTACCAGGATGGTAATTGGTCTTTCAATAAGTACTCAATAAAAACAAACTAATTCCTGTTCTCTATAAGTTGCTATTTCAATTTTCAGGTGAGCTATTGCTGTCCATTTTCGTCTGTCTTTCGTCGTTCGTCGTATGTTAACTTTTACTATTTAAATCTAATAGGCATGTATATTAGAATGTTGTCGGTTTACCTATGGCAATCATTTTGATATATGATTTAAGGTCATACATTCGAAGTTCAAGGTCAAAGCTGCATAAGAAGACTGAAATTCTGAAATTGTTAATTATCTTAAAAACTTTTAACTTTTTGTATAGGCTTATTTAACAATATATTGTAGATATTGTTATGGCAATAGTTTTGATATATGATTGAAGGTCATAACTTCAAAGGTCATTGTCATAGCTGCATAAGAATACTTGATTGTTAAATATCTTTTGAGCTATTGATTTTTTTTGTATATGAATAAAAGAATATTGTAGGTTTGATATAACTATCATTTTGATTTATGATACAAGGTCATAGATTCAAATCTCAAATACAAAGCTGCGTAAGTATGCTAAAATGGTTAATAATTTAAAAATTATTCATTTTACTACATTTATTACATGCATATTAAGTACTTTTAAATGAAATGTTACTAGGTATTTTGATTAAGTATTATGGCAGTTTTTGTAATTAATATATTTTGAAAACAAGTTTGGACATATCCTCGGGTGAGAGCATTAAGGCCCATGGATCTCTTGTTTTTTATGGTTTTATGCTTGTATTGACTATGGCTATTTACATTTATTTCAGTTACAAAATTTTTTGATCTATTTCACTCAATTTAATTGATTATAAGTACCTAATATGAAAGTTTTTTTTCACGAAAGATTTGTTTTTTCCGTCAATAAATATTTGGATCGGATTTTGCAGAAATAAAAAATACCGGGAGGTAAGCACTGATTATAAATCTCACCGATTTTCATTCACACTATATAACATGTAAAATAACACTAGTGGTGTGGTTACGTCCCCTCCCTCCCACAATCAAATGACTTATCTAAAAGTTTTGTTATGATTTCGGCATATAGTTATGAATATGACATACTTAGACAATTCATTGGGAACAAGAACCGGCCAACAGAATATAGCATCTATCACTGATTAGGTTTATGTGTTAGAGCGCGAGAAAGCATATTTGCCGATTTTCAAATGTTTTTTCTGACTAATTTGGGTTTCCTGCACCATCAGGGAACTTACTATGTAAATTAAAGATTCCCGAATCCTGTAAAACCTTTAATCTATCAAAATGCCTTTGCCGTATTTTTATCTACATAATATTTTTGTTTCCTTTATCCCCGAATTGATTTTAAAACAATATGCAATAAATACTTTTTATTTAAAATGGAAATGGATCATGAGAAATTCATAATTTATATGTACAAATGCTAAATGTATGAACACAGAAAATAATCGTCACAAAATTTAAAAAAAATTCCCCTGCTGGTCATTTAATTATAATACTTTTATTTACAGGTTTTATTATGTTTCTTTTCTTTCACAATTGTTTCTATTTTCCAAGACATTTTATTTGCTTCAATCGCTGACTGGTTTTTTTTTACATATACGTGTCTTTAGTATTGTCTAGTCTTTTAGATGATGATGCGTTGTTTTTAAATGGCTCTACTCGGTTTTGATGGCCAAACCCTGTAAGTACACGGCGGCAACGCTGATAAATTTCCTTCCTAAAATTCATGTTCATCCAACCATAAATTATAGGGTTAGTAATACTATTTGTTAAAGCCAAGATAACAGTAACAAATCTTACAATAACCTGTACGCTTCTCTCTCCTTCGGATCCTGTAGCAATCTCTATGGCGTCATTAATTATATCCTGCAGATAATAGGGCAACCAACAGACAATGAAAATTGTAACAGCTATTACAAGCATTTTGGTAACACGTTTGTTACGAGCTGTTCTTTTTATCATAGTGACTAGAAAATGCTTTTTATTGAGTTCCTTGTATATCCGAAAATACATCAATATCATCAAGGTAACTGGTATCAAAAACAAAACAACGAAGTCAGTTACTCTGAAAAGCAAATCATAATGTCGTTCTTCGAGAAAGAAATAACAGGAATGGATTTCCTTTTCCTCATCTTCGTCATTTATGGTACTATTCGTTTCTTTTCGATAAGAATTTACGTGTAATATTTTCTCAACTTCAATTTGAAGGAAGTACCTGGTTGCATAAAGGAATCCCGCCAACCAAACAATAATAAGTTTTCGGATTGTGCGACTTAATGGAATAAGTTCGTGTTGGTGTTTAAAAGTTGCTGTATAACGATGATATGTCAAAGCTAATAGAGAAAACACACCTGTGGCAAAAATAGCCAGTTCCAGGTAACCACTTATTAAACACCAACTGAGAGGCAGGGCACCGTCCATTATTAAAGTCAAAACCGATGTCGATATTATTGTTCCCACTATCAGATCGACAACAGATAAGGATTGGATGTACAGATTGGCATGTGTCCGCATAGTTGGTGATGAGGCAGTTATGTAGATAATAAGAGTGTTAAAACATAGAGTGGCAATTATCATAGTAATGAACAAAATTTTGATAAAACCACGTGGTATCATATCTGTAATTATTGTCATTTTGTTCCTGAAAAAGATAAAAACATAAAAAATTGTTGAACTAACTAAACTGAAAATTAATGAACCGAGCATACCACCTTGATTGGAATTTTTATGTTTGTCAACATGTATTATTTACGATAAAATCATTACGAATTTATACTCCAACTAACCTTGCATGTAGAGGAAAATATATATATTTGCTAAGAACCTAGATATTTATGACCGTAAATGTACTACATGATTGAAAAAAAAGTTTTTGTCAGGTATAGCGCTGATGAAACAAATAATTTACTGATTTAAATGAAAGATAATAATAAAAAGCATAATTCATAATTCTTAAATTATAGAAAAGAGCCAGAAGTTGCCATAGTAACCATTGGTCATTAAACAGCACACGCTGAACAATTTACTAATAACATTTGCTAATAACAAAAATCAATAAAAGACCAAATGAAAAATCTAAAACAGTAGTCGGGTCCTAATTACAACTTCACTTTATGTGCATATCTTCGAAAATTTCTTAATTAACTTCCTGAAAGTACACCTGCCTTTATATCTATCCAACGTTGGTTTTATATAAAATTATTGCATTATATTGTTTTGTAGATTAGCCATCTTGTAATTTTATTAATTCACCGCTTGGTATGACTTTTGTTTTAAAATAAGAAGTTATCTAAAAGCGTTAGTCTCATATTCAATTGTCAACTGTTTGAGTTTTGCTTTTATGTATCTAACAACTTTTTCGGTTACTAGTGATAAGGAATAACTTTCCGAAGTGTGCACATATAAATTAACTGGTATTTTTGCAACATTTTAGACCTTGTCGGTAACATAAATGAGAACTCTGAAGAACTCTGAAGATCTGCTCTATTTTTGTATTGCCCTGTAATTCTTATTTGCAAGCTGGTGTGTCTGGATAATTGAATACTAAAACATAACTTGTATGCCTAATTTCAATAAATTTTATAAACCACATACTTTATTACATAACCGATTAAAAATGGGTTTTCTTTAAAATATAGTGACCATTATGTATGGCAATGAAGAGATAAAAGGTGTAGAAAATGAGCTTAGCCACAATACGACCGAGCAAATACTTAATATGCAGTTTAATTTGTTATGTTAAGTCTTGTTGAAGAATGAAATATGACATGAAGTGTCCTACAACACAAATGACTAGAAAGATTTGAAAAAGAATAAAATAGAATAAAAAGGTATAAATGATATATCAAGGTTACATATTTTAACACTAGCAAGTGTAAAACTGATAAAGAATAGAGTATCCATAACTCAGTAGGCAGTACTTTGTGCTGTCAGAAACTATACCATTTAGCAAAATTTTTAGCTGCCTTAATTTTTGAAATTTATTTAAAACTAAGGATTGTGCCCTAATGCAGAGCATTCCTTAGCTGAATTTGGATAGATATAATTTTAGAACTTTAGATTCATTCATTTTCAACTGTTTGACTTATGTTTTTTATTTATCAAACTTTTCGGCCCTAGTGTCACTAATGAGGAATGATTTTCCTAAATGTGCACATATGGCACATCAAAATTTAACAGGTATTTGTGTTATATATTTATTGCATCTACTACGGATTAAATATAAAAAGATGAAACTTAAATACAAGTTATTGTTCGGATTAAAATTTTATAGATATTTCTTTTGCAAAATTTAACAGAAACGATAGTTTCAAATTTATTGAAAATCTTGAAAAAATAGACAACAGAAAAAATTAGATGTAATAGATTTATTTGTGAAAAAATATCAGAATAAATCGTTCATTTCTGATGATATATGAAAATGAACAATAATTATTTTATCTGTAATGTATAAATTTTACTTACGAAATTAATTTCTTTTTTCCAATGTTTTCCAAGATAAACTAATATGACGGGTGTTGGTAGTTTCTGAAAGTCTATATAATGTATCTATATCTATATCTATCTTTAACTTATCTATATAGTTAAATACGGTGTAACAACTTCGACACATTGATTGGTTGGTTTTAGTCTTTTAAAATTGTGACAATATCCTAGCTTGATATATAATAACCAATGATATGTCGATTTCTGTCAACATTTGTTTGTCAGGCATCATGCTAACTATTCATCTTCAAAAATGTATCATAGATGTAACATTAAAAAACTTCATAATTATATAACATTTTGACTTTTAAAGGACTAAAAATCATAAAAACAAACGAAATTTCAGCTGAAAAAACTGCAATTTTATTTCAAAATTTGAAGACGTTTTGACGACAGTTCCAAATTGTATCAAATATTTTGTGTAATGATACTAAGCAATCCTCTTGTTCCACAACAAGTTAAGTGCATAAATTGTCAACATTTTTTGAAGAAAAAGATTATCATCGTTAAAATGTATCAATTATTACCCAGTGATCCTACAAATCTTTTTATAACCCTCTGATTTCTAAATTTGCACGTGTGATCCCCATTATCCAAGCAATAAACTAATTGGGCAAGTAGGGAAAAAGTTATAGTATTTATAGCATTTCTGGGCAAGTAGGGAAAAAGTTATAGTATTTATAGCATTTCTGGGCAATTACTTAGTGTTATTTCTTTGAATTTTGAATACAATAGTTACACATTTCAGAAAAAACAGACGTCATGTACAGAATTTCAAATTTTTACAAACGAAATAAGTGTAAAAATTTTGAATTTCTGAACTGACCAGCAAGATATATGTCAATAGTTTTGACGGGGAAATAATCAACTATATTTTGTTACTGATAGGAATGAACTTACGAAATGTGATTATAAGGCACAGCAAAATTAAACAGGTGTTTGTGTTAAATATTTACTAGCCCTAAAGCGAAGAGACTCGGTTGACTATGAAATTTCTCGGAGTGACAACATGGACTGTCAGCCTATCAGAAATGTAAAATTTAATTAATGGCGCTAAAATTCATGTTTTAGAACACAAGTGTCAAATTCAGTTATCATTTGAACAGACATGAAGGATTACACTGGAGAAAACATAGTGCAATTCCTTTCTGACAGAATCCTGCAATTATTCAGATACTTAGTTATATTGTAAATATATGATCAACATGGGGGTGAATCGACCAAAGCCGGTTTTGGTCAATACACGCTACTAAGGCGATGATACCAGGGCCGATATCAAAACAAACATGTTATAATCTATATGCACGGACATGAAACAAATATTATTTTAGTGTTGTTATATTATTTGACGGTCCTCAATTATCTTCACAGTCCATAAAATTATATTTTACAGTTAATATTCTTTACTTGAAAAACCATTTAACGAAAATCCAAATATCACGCATTCGTTATTGTCACAATATTATCGTATGCTTTCTGTGTTCAACTTGTATTCAATTTGAATGCATCTTCATAAGGATGTATAGTATATTAATCATAACATGTGGTTTTTATTTTTATTATAATTATTATTGTCATTATTATTATTATATTATATTATATATATGTGTGTGTGTGTGTGTGTGTGTGTGTGTGTGTGTGTAAAATGTTTTTATTTGTATCATCTGATCAATCCTCACAGATGTCTGCTGTCTTGTAAGCAAATTATTACATGGTGAAGCTAAGAAATCATTATTCAAATTGGTTGGTCCATATTCTGAAACAACAAAAAATATCAAATGTCCCGAAATTCAGGAAAGCGCAAAATCTAAAGAGGTTACATTTAAATAATGGAATTCTTTTTGTTTCAAGCAGTTTTATTGGCGAGACATAATTTACAAAAAACACTTGGTTTCTGCCATCATGATGATATAGCCTGTATAACTACGCAAAATTAATGTGTTTCACAAATTTAAAAGCGCTGATTTGTTTAGATAAATTATTTTTACTTAATATCTAATGTCCTTATATTTCCACAAAAATAAATAAAATCAATTACAATTACAATTACAATCAATCAATTACCTTATATAGACATGGACTGGTATGTTTGTTTTTATAACATTGTATTTGTCTTTTTTCAATTGTGAAAGTATAAATGTTAGACAAATATGTCTAAGGATTATTAATATACGGCTTTATCAAAACTAAAAGACATTGTTTTACACTTGCTATACAACAATTACCTAGTCTTTGAAAATCATAATATAAATATGTGTCAAAACTACAAAATTTTAATTGTTTTGGCGTAAGGGTAGTTATCTAAAAGAACGATTAAATGAACGCAGTGCTTTTTGGTATAAAAGCTGAAAATAAAAACAAAAATAACAAATAAATACAATAAACAAATATTCCCGAATTTCGAGACAAATTTATATATATATTATTTATTTAACAACAGATAAAGAGCTATTTTACAGTTGTATTATGGACTGATTAAGTTTATATTAAATGCAATATATTGTAATAGATACGTCTCAGCAAACGTATTGAACATGTACTCATAAATTCTTTTTCTATCTACCAACGTCCCTTTGCTTATTACTCGTTCTTTACAATCAAAGACAATTAATTTCTGGCGCTTAACCTTGATAAACCAGATTCTGTGAAAACTGGATTTTTTAAAAGGAACAGAGACCATCTGGTTTTCACAGGTTTCACTGTATATAGAAAAATGATTTATAGACATTTAATATGTATAAATTCTTTTTCCTTCAATTAATTAGTTGACCAAAGTTTACTGACAATGCATAAAAGGTGTTAAAACCATATTTGCATGGTTAAAAAGATCTTTGGTCACAGCAGATTTAACAAGGGGCCGAATAGGATTTTTATTGCTCAACTTGCAAATGATAAGCATTTCTAGATATAAAATAAGATATTGACATAAATTGTTCAAATTTGAGGTCATATCAAAAAAGAGTTTTAAATAAGGCCATAAACTTATGACAATTTTTCTGGGTTTTATTCTAAAAATCAGTAATTCCACAATAAAATGGTTTTAAAAATCACAAAAAATCCACAAATGTTTTAAAAATCGGCGTTTTTGGACTTTGAAAGTTTTCTCTGGACAAACCGCCACATTTTTATAAATATGTCGACTAAGAGTAGATGTATGGCTTCATTAACTAAATTATTACTACTCACCACCTAATCACAGGTAATTACGCATGTTTATAAATAGTTTTCATTCTATCTATATATAGAGGTAGCTTAATTACGATTTATAATATAGTCGGGTATATAAAGTTTTGGGTCCCAAACAGGGTAATCACTGGCGCTAAAATAAAACTGTGCTAATACGATTGACACCTTAAAATCGCTAAAATTTCTATGTGCTAATAACAACGGTTTACAGTAATTAGGTTTAAAATTTCCTAAGCATTAGAGAAATTTTTAATTTTCTAAACATTTGCTCCAAACCAATGTCACATGTCGGATAGAACTTTAGGCTCTAACTTTTTTGTCAGCGTTCTGTAATTTATAATTTAGAAGGTATGACGACACAGTGTTTTCTTAATAATTAAGCGATCATAATTTCAGTATTTAAAATGATTACCCCCGACTAAAATGAGAAACTAAATCTTCTTTAACAATCTATTGTAATACTGATTTTGAATGACAATTGCTTTTCCTGTTGCGTTGAGAACTAGGTCTGGGGTCGATTTTCCTAGGGATATAAATTTTCAAAAAACATAAAATACATATAAAACACAAATACAAAGTATCGATTGACTGTGAAAAGTGATTTGGTAGTCATTTTAACTTGTGGAATTTCATTTTAAATAAAACACTTTAACCTTTAACACCAACACTAGATACCAAGAAAGCATTTTTCCTGGCACCTGTATCAGATCTTCATGTACATGAAACGTATTTTGAATGGCAAACGATAATATTAATTTTACTTTTGTAGGAATATTTTAACATAAAACATTTAAATAATATAGATCTAGTTTTATATTTCTTAAATGTTATCAGGTATTATATAATATACACATGAAAGTATATCTTAAAACGTATGCATACTGTAATTCTACGTGCTTGTTAAACAAATGCATTATCCAATATTATACCAAATCAAGCACAACTATACCGGTCCATGTTTAAATCAGAATCCCAAAATATAAAACTGCCAAATTAAGTTAATCATGTGAACTTCCACCAGGAGAGTGAGACTGGTTCTCTGGTAGGGTAAGCACCTACCTAGCTAGCCACACTCGCCACAAAATGATACAAGAGCTCTAATTCAATCATAGTTGATAAAGAATGTGATATAATAAAATATGACAGAAATCGTTTTGCGTAAACGGAAACTTGATACTTTATCCGACTAAATAAGGACAATTAGAAATTTTATAAAGTCAAGGATTGCCAAACTTAAAGGGTCTATGGGTACTAAACCTTCTTTAGTGCTCATGACCCCCTGAGGTCTCTGCAATCCTTACGGACATACATAACAGGTATGTTGTTGTCCCTGCTGATTAAGCTTCTAACAACATTATTTCGTTTGTAAGAAATTCTATGTTGAATGTCTTATTAAGGAGATTGGTTTAGATAGTATATCAGAGAATCCTACTTATACCAAAACAAATTTTACCAAAGATGAGGTTCTTTCCAATCATAGGAGAGTCCTTGAGTCTTTCGGTATCAATATGAAACAGGAAGAACTTGACCTGCCTTTCTTGTATTGGATTCCAAAACTTCACCAAAATCCATACAAGGAAAGATATATGGCAGGTCCTCTAAATGTACTACTAAATCGTTATTAGTAATTCTAACACAAATTTTGACAGTCGTCAAAGGTGGCCTTCAGACTTATTCAGAAAAGTCTATTCTACATCTGGCATCAACCAAATGTGGATTCTCAAAAATTTTAAAGAACTACTTGACAATCTTGTTTCTAATACTCTATCTTCGGTAAAAAATATAAACCCTTTTGATTTTTCTACCCTTTACACCACCATGCCTCATTCTAAATTGAAAGAACGTCTAAAACAAATCATTCACTTTTCATTTTTTTTTTACAAAAACAGTAAACATCTAGTGCTCAACAGGGTTTCTGGTTATTTTGTAAAACACAATACAGACTAAACAAAAATATACCGAAGATACCATCAACAATATGTTAGAGTTTTTAGATAGATAACATATTTGTTGTGTTTGGCAATATTATCTTTCAACAAACAATCGGTATACCAATGGGCACTAACTGTGCACGTTTGCTTGCTGATTTGTTTCTTTATTCATATGAATCAGAATTTTTACAGAACCTTGTCAAATCTGGAGAAAAGACTGTCGCTAAATCATTCAACTACACATACAGATATATAGATGGCGTTCTATCTACTAAATAATTCTAAATTTGGAGAATATGTGAATGCCATCCTATCCAAGTGAGCTTGAAATAAAAGACACTACAGATTCTCCATGTTCTGCTTCATATTTGGACTTATACCTCAATTATGACACTCACAAAAGGTTACATCTGAAGCTATACGACAAACGTGATGACTTTCTTCTCCTCCGTATATGTTTTACAGTTAATACGTTATGGTAGAGCAAAAATATTGCAAGCCTAGGCTAATCAATGCCCTTAAAAAGTTTTATGGCCGTAATCACAACATTGTTGATAAGTATGTAGTCACTGTATCCAAACTTATACTGGATATATTTGACTTACCATAGTTCTTTGTTCCTTTCATTTTCAAAATTGACTTGCACGTGACGGGTGTAGCTAGCTAGACAGGAAGTGCTTACCCTTCCGGAGCACCCGGCCTCTCTTTCTTGATGGAAGTTCACGAGTATTACTTATTTTGCCAGCTTTTAAAGTTTTTACTTTGTTTTTTTTGGATTGTGGTTTGAACAAGGAAGGACTGGTATGTTTGTTTTATTTCATTGGAATGTGTCAAGTAGTTTCAGACGAAAAGTTGAAATTAGCTTCGACCACACACACACACACACACACACACACACACACACACACCATTAACAATACGCCTGATGCGGTGCAAACATCTCTCAAAAAAATTAGAAAATGACCGTTAATCAAGGGGTTTTTGTGATAAACCTTTGTATCATAGTTTTGAGTGGTTGTTAGTGCATCCCTGTTATATTTATCAAAACGTGTAGCTGATTTGTCAGTTATTCCGGTCATCAAACGAAGCATATGAACCGTACAATTTTTACTGGAATGATATACATACGTTTCTCGACACGTATCTCGGATGTTTGCCACCTCCACCCCCGGATAATTTATCTGCTGTGTTTCGTGTTTGATAGTAACATATTCTCCAAAATCATCACTATGGAATCCAAAAGAATCTTTTTCAATTGATGATGAAATTCCATCCCGCAAGGCACAATTTTAATTGAATAATTGAACCATTCACATTGTCTCAAAATAGGGAATGCAATGGCTTTGCCAAGGTAGGAAGAAATTTGTATAAGATCTGATTGTTCAAGAACTATTTGTGGTTAGTCGATTTTGACAGACCAGTTCTTGTGTGTTCTTTCGGCAGGCCATCTTAAACAGCATTTGGTTTTTCACTCTTTATGTCTCACAATGTCAATAAGACCGTGAATATATTAGCCAGGTGTCTATTCATCTGATTAAAAATTTATTTGATTATGTCATTGTTTTGATTTTGTGCATTTTTACAAACTGAACCGTTCTTGTAAAATCTCGTTAATGTGCTTTTTAGCCTTGTCTAGAATGTAAACAAAGCGACGTGGCATCCAGTTTGTTTACCTATGTTAATGAAGTTCCGGTTTGTGTATTGCATTCTATATGTATCCATACACGGAACCGATGCGTTTTTGTGATTATGGTATATATGAACGCTTTAAAGCTTGATGAAATGGGAATTTCACATGGCAAATGAAAACACACACATTATGAAATACACATAACATGAGCTTACATGATCTTTGGTCAGGTTATTTTTATAGAACTTTTTTTTTATTAACAATATTCAAACAACAACTAACTCATAATAAGTTTTAAGTATTTTTATTATGCAAAGTAACGGTCATGATTTAAAAACATTAGAAGATAACAGATTTACAATGGGATTCGCCAGTGTACCACTGTGATCAATATTCCAATTTGTTTAGTGTTTAGTTGGCTGAATGGAGTTTTACATCACATCAGCAGTTTTTTTTTTTTTTTAGCTTTATGTGATGAGACAATTTTAATAATCTTGAGAGGATTAATATTAACACAAGTTTATGTGTTCCTTGAGTGTATTAGTGTGTCTGATTTGGATTGTATTAGTGTATAATTTTGACAATCCATGAGTGTTAATACACTCCTCACCCAGAAAAACATCACGGACCACTCAGTCCATCAAACAGGAACTAAGCAAACCAGTAAGAGCCTTTCATAAGGAAAATACTTTCTGATTTGCAGAAAATGGGTTGAATTCACAGCGGTGAGACACCTTGCGGTAAAAGGTTATAACCCTTACAACTTGGCCACCATGCCTCCTCCCCCAAATTTTGTTTATGTGGTTAGATTTAGAAAACATTTGCATTGCACTTTCCCAGAATATTTTAAGCACTTTTAAGAAAAACACTAACTAAAGCATTTCAATTTTCAGTGGGTATAATTGTTTTTTTGCCCAAATTAGGATTCAAGTGGTATGCTGGCAAACCCGATTTAGTATAATAATATTGCACTGATATATAAATATCTACATGTCTATGATATTATACAATTACTGAATTAAACTGAGTTTAAATACAAGTAATTATCAAAACAAAAATAACATTCACCTAGGGTAAATACTGTATTAGTATTTGGCTGTGTATTAATATTGGTGCTTTTGGTTTTAAATTAATTTCCGCCAATATTAATACACTTCAACATTACTTTTACCTCCCCTGCCTGCGGGGAAACAATGACAGTGCCGATATTAATGCAAGCTAATTATTTTAGACCCTTGGGAGCGCTAAATATAATACATGCTAATATAAATACTTATACAGTACTTTTGAACCTTTGCATTTTTACAAAAACAAAGTCATTCATTTATGTATTCAACATAACTACTACAAATGTAATAATAACACTAAAAGGAACCTTTTTTTCAGATGTTGAACACAAATTTAATGAGATTGCATCAAATTAATGCACATATTGTGCAACTTTGCCAGAAATGTCGTAAATTCTGCAGACAAACATTATTTTTCAGTTTTAAGCATGAGTTAGATAACATTTTTGTCATGTTCAAAACAATCAAATGCACCATAGTTGCCTCTATATAGACCTATCATATTGTTAAAAAGTATAAATGAAAGAAACATTGGGTGAGGCTAAACACAAATGGTTTCCATAATTTATAAAAACAATGATTGATAGTTATTTTGTTGTACATGATGTTTGGAGTTTGTTTAGTCTTTTACCCAATATACTGTAAACGTTGTTATTTTTGTGGGTGGAAGTTTTCGCAAAATCTGATACTCTGTGGGAGTAATTTTCGCGATCTTGCCAATTCTGATTTTGTATGACCCTTATAACATAACATGGTCATTTTGTTAAAATTTTCCTAAGGGGGTAATTTTTGTGATTTTTTTCAATTCGCGAAAATAGCCAAAATTTCCACATTGCAAAAATAACCATGTTTACAGTAATACATGTAATAACATAGTAACATGAAAAGACTATCAGTTCAAGTTTTATGACAAGACGTTTTTAATCACCCTTTGCATAAATTATTATGTTGTCTTTGTTAAATCATTAAATGCAGAACTACTTAATAATGATTTTGGCTATATTTATGGTCAAATGTGTTTTTTAAAAAAAGACAAAGAAAAAAATAAGGCCTTATATGCAAGTAAAATGTTCTTAAAACTAGACCCGAATATAAAACCACACAAATACAATGAGTGTCATCAAACCAATATTGGAAAATATAATGAAATTTATTGAAGATTAATTTCAATTCCATGATAACATATAAAGCATTTTACAGTATTAAAAATATGCAGGTACAAATAGAAATATTTTTCATTTGATAAATTGGATTGGATAAATGGTGTCTTAGGCTTAAATCAAGATTTTTTTTTTTACTTACTGAGACAGTCAGCAGAGATAGTGGAGAAAATTGAAGTACCTTGGAAAAAAACAAATGACCTTTGATTATTGAAAAGACAAATTTTCCAACACTAGGATCTGTCCAAGCGGGATTCAAACCTAGGTGGAGAAAACCCAAGTTCCTTATATGCGAGTAAAAATGTTATAACTAGTCCCTGAATATAAAACCACTCGAATACATTGAGTGTCACCAAACCACCAAAATAAAGCATCTTACAATATAAAAAAAATGCACATATAGGCCTAAATATTTTTTATTTGATTTAGCTTCAATCACGATTTTTTTCACTTACTTCGAGGCAGTCAATGGAGATACTGGAGAAAACTTGAGTGCCTTGGAAAAAACAAATGACCTTTGACAATTGAAATAACAAACTTTCCCACACTAGTATCTGTCCAAGTGGGTTCAATTTAGGTGGTAAGAATTATTGAACATAAGTGCTTGCTTTATAACACTCAGTTACCAAGGCCCTAACTGTTTTGTTGAAGCCCATACTGAAACCTAAAAACTTTACTACACTCATGCAATGCAGTAAAAATGAAACCATTAAAATCTTGTCTAAAAAAAATTGTTTTTTTTTTCTATCACATTCTAAAGTTGGACTTTAATATCTTTAACACCAATATTTAGTACAGTCAAACCTGCCTTAAAGGCCAACTCTCTATAAGGGCCACCTGCTTATAAAGGCCAATAAATTCTATCCTAGTTGCTCAATATTAATTTTATTTGAACTTTTATATAAAGATCACCTGTCCATAAAGGCCAATTTTACAGATTCCAATGGATGGCCTTTATAGACAGGTTTGACTGTATAAATATTTCCTATTTATTTGTTTTATATATCTCTGTTTTGAGATCAAATGTATTTATGCACCTTAAAACTACCATTGATTAAGTGACTTGCATTTTTTTTTTTTTTTTTTGCTTTTGCATATATGTGTGATGTCATTCACTGGCTGTTCTATCAAATAGACTTGCATGCTGTATACATGTATATCCATCATTTTCTTTTAGAATTAATGAACCAACATCAAGCTATTTTGTGAAAAATTGAAATGTATATATAACCATTGAACAGTCTAGATATGGCCTTCGTTTATAGTGTTATTACTTCCCTTGCTATGGAAAGCAAAACAGTCACAATGCTTACATATTTTTTTGCATGGCAAGGTTAAGTTATAAAAATACCACATAAAACCTGTGTTTTTTCTCTATATAAACATTTTAAAAACACAACTTCAATAGCCTAATCCTGAAAAAAAATTGTAAAACAGCTTGCTGGAAACAGACAATAAATGATGCCATAATATATATGTTTCAGCACGAGTAAAAATTTGCAAGTCATGTGATCAATGGTAATTACAGCTCATACTGGTCTCCAAAAAAAAAAAAAAAAAAAAAAAAAAATAAAAAAGAAAAAAAAATAAACATAATAAAACAATGTCAACATAACTGTACAGAAAATCTTTTTATGTTTTTTGTACATAATAAAATATGTCTGATTTCGTTTTCATTTTGATAACCCACCTTTTTTTTTTCTATGTATTGATCATCATTCTCAACCTTAAAATAAATATTAATCAGTCCCCTATTTACATTTTGTTTTTAATGTTTATTAAATTATCAAGTCATTTGCATTAGTGCATAAAGTAACAGTTTACCAACATACAAAATTTGTCTAAAGGAATTGAAAGATGTATGTTTTTAATGATGAAATTATAATTTAAATTCCAAAATCTGGGATTTCTTAATGATGACCTCACAATTCAAATTCCAAAATTTAGGATTTCTTAATGATGACCTCACAATTCAAATTCCAAAATTTGGGATTTCTTAATAATGACATTACAGTTCAAATTCAAAAGTTTAGGATTTCTTATTGACACCAGAATTCAAATTCCAAAATTTGAACATCCTCAACTCCAAAGTCGCCATGAAGACCAATGTACACTGTAATTAAAGTTTTTGAAGTTCTACATATCATGATTGACATCTGAGACATTTGAGCATTTTAAGTTGAATACTTATATCAATGTGTTTCACAACCTTCATTCATTAGAGAGTTTGTAAATTAACCCGTGTAAAAAATACCTGTGTGATTTAAAACAAAACTTTTAGCCTCCAAAATGATTGATTTAGTAAGGTTACATTGTTATACATGTATATATAGATAAAACAATTGTCCAGTCTCATAAAAGTGTCTTTCTAAACTAGCTGATACGTAAAAACATGTACAATGGAAGACTTGAAAAATGAGTTTTCAGGGATAAGATGCTAAATTTTACCAAATATATAAGTCCATTATTCCTCAAAGAAAAAGTCTTCTATTTTGTACTCTAGCTTCTAATAGTAATAATAATAATAAATAGAATGCCATTAGATATCACACACACACACACACACACACACACACACACACTCTCTCTCTCTCTCTCTCTTCTTGCATATACACACAGACAATCCATAAGGCACACAATCACACTAATTAATTCTTTATTTGGTTTTGTATGACTTTTATAGCACCAGAAAAATCAGCAGAAATTATTATCTGCCCTTGATCATCAGAAATGTCTTTAGAGGGGGCTGCAGCTTCATCTTCATTTGGTCTCAGTAATGCAGGATTTGGAGCAAAAATGGCTGCTGTAACCACAGCATTGTGAACTGAAACAAAAAAAAATAAATAAATAAAAACACATATAGCAAAAAAAATTGAGGTTTAAAATATACAAATTAATTAAAATTAAGGACATTTGGTACAGTTCAAACTTTATCACCTTACATGTAAGAAGAGTTCTGCATGCTTCAACCACTTTTAAGCTTTTAGTTTCCATGTATGTAACCCACTAAATGGATACCAATGCCAAAACATGTCTGTAAATCTAGTTTTAAATTTTTAGTCAATTGAAGCGACCTTAACTGGAAAATCTTAAATCTGATGAATAATTTTTTTTTTGTGTTTTGTTTCTTAATTTTTTGCCAAAACAATTTTTTGTGAACACATTTTCATGACAGTCAGAAGGTCATTGGTAACTAAGTCAGAAGGTCATTGGTAACTAAGTGATCTGAAACAAGGATCACATTGCTTCTCATTTCCCAAGTTAAAAAAATCTCACTCTGGTAGTTTTAAAGGTTGAAAAAGCTTGTCAGTAACCTTGCTGAAAGTTGGTGGTTTTCTTCAGGCACTCTATTTTCCACTACCATCTTAAAACTGACCAACTCAATATAAGTTTAAAAAAATCTTGACTAGTACAAAAAAAAAAAAAAACAAAAAAAAAAAAAAAAAACAAAAAAACAAAACCACACCATTATTCTAATCAACTTCACTCTTGGTCAGTCTAACCCTAGTTTCACAATCATTTATTCAATTGAGTGTACACTCAACTCAAATTCAAGAATATTTCAATGTCAATTTTTGAGACATTACACAGTTAAAATTCAGTATCTAATGTTATATCTAAATTGTTTAGTGTAGTTTTGTTGAACAAAACAAAATATTGTCTTTTAAAACTTAAAATTTTTAAAATATTGATGAGAGAAAAATGGGAATTTTTGAGTTGAGTGTACAATCAGCTGAAGGAATGATTGCGAAAAACTGGGTTCTAAAGAATAAAATGTAACCTTTGCACAAATAAATACTGTAATTAAGAAGATGCATTGAAATAAATATCCTCAAATACCTGTGTTACACTTAATGTTTGTGTGTAGCAGTTTGGAAATCACAGGCATCAAAAGTCTTAGAAAAAAATATCTCAAAATATATGAGTCCCTATGCAAAAAAAAAAAAAAAGATTCAAACAAGGTAAATCATGGCATGCTTATGTAACCCCATTGGTTAGTTCAATAATTTTAAAGCTATTTGCAATGAGATTTTAGCTCCCTTGCTGCAGACAAGCATACTGCTTCTCAAGTCACATTATCCTGGCATCAGGTAAACCAGTTGTTATTCTGTCTCCCTTATGCTGAATTCAAGACAAGGAAGCAGTATCTCATATTTAAGTCTATGTATGACCTGGCCAGGGTTTGAACCCAATACCTCATAGATGCTCTAACACTGAGCCAGGGAGGTTGTGAAACCTCATCTGACACCTGACATACACCAATTCATAATAAAATACCTTTAATAGCTTCCCAATAATCATTCCTGTCCCTTCCTCGCTGAAGAAAATTTGTAATAATCATGCTGCGTCTTCCATATATAAACAAAATGATCCTCTGATCCACAGATGATATACTTGGCTTTGGCACTGTATAATAAAAATAAGTAATATAGTACAACAAAAGGTCATCAAACTGGTTAAATTTTTGTAAACTGTTCTACCTAGCTATACTGTAAACGTGGTTATTTTAGCAATGTGGAAATTTTCGCTATTTTCGCGAATTGAAAAAAATCACAAAACTCACCCTCTCGTGAAAAATTTCAACAAAACCCAAGTCCATTGTAGCATGCTACTTACTTCATCAGAAGCATGCAGACTTCATTTGGCGCTCTCATATTAATAATCCAGTATTATGTTATATTTAAAAAATACCTCCCTAAATACAATTAAACTTTGATTTTATTAAAGACTCATCATGTTTTAAATTATCTAAAATTATCCACTGCATGTTTTAATGTCAGCTGTATGGAAAGCTTTGATCACAAAATCAAGATCTTTCTCAAATTTTTGATGTGTTTTAATAACCCATCTCGCATGTAAAGGTTCGATATGTGAAAGTTGACATATCTATTTTGGATAGATGAAAACTTTTGCTCCGACCATTCTTTTTCTGACGAATTTTGTCTTTAACTTTGTCAGAGTGCCAATTGAGGAATTCAGATTTAATTTTGTCTTTATATTTTTTTGTTAATAGTCTGGTCCAAAGATCACTAAAAATTACCCCTATGCGAAATGTCAAGTATCCGATTTCGCTAAAAATTTCAACTCAAGAAAATAACCACATTTACAGTATTCAAATGTGCAAGTACAAAAGAGAGGAGTGTAGTGGAATTTAGCTGTTCATGGTGTTAAACATTCCAATTAAGACTCTTTCCCTCATATTGAGATGGTCAGTTCAGGGATGGTGGAGGAAGCAGGAGTACCTAGAGAAAACCTCCGACATTTGGCAAGCTAACTTACAAATTTTCTCAAACCAGGATCTGTCAGAGGAAATCGGAGTTCCTTGGGGTTTGATTTTTGCTTTTTCTTTTTTTTTTGGTTACATTCTCATGTCAATGAAAATTTTTACATACAAAAGCCTAAAAGGGGGTGTATTTTTACAAATCACAATTATAAAAATTTCTTAAAATTAATAACCTTAAACTATGACAAATTATTTTTTAGTATCATGAATATTAAGTATTCTACAGTATGTAACTACATACAAACTAAGTACTCAGCTGCCAGTGTCACCAATTGCCAAGTTCGGCGACAAAACTTGACATCTGGTGATTATTTTTAAAGATTGTGTTATTTCAAATAAAAGATATAAATAAGAATTTTAGTACCAGCACTGACACACTGGTGACAAAATTAGCCTAGCAATAAAATATTTGGAGCCAGAGCTAACCCTGTTACATGTATGTATTTAAAAAAAATTCCCTTCTTTCTTTACCTAAAACTGGCTTTAATTTGGCTACTGTTATTTGAACATCCTTTATATTTACAACTCAATGTCAAATCTCTGAGATCATACAGACGAATTCTGGAGTCATTACTTGTCACCAAAATCTAAAATATTTTTTTAAAAAAATTCTAAAAAACATATATTAAACAGATTCTTTAGGTCAATAATTGTGTTTTTATCCAAGAAAAAAAAAGCATAAAATTCTACATAAAGATTAATTTTAAATGCACTGCATGTACTAGTCACCAAAATCTAAAATGTGAGAAAATATGCAGCAAAACCTGTCTACAAAGGCTACTTAAAAGACTGGCTGATTTTTTAAAAATTGCAAACCATAAAATTTTAACCAGACAAATATTTTATGATTCTACAGTACCATTAAAGCCCATGTAATTTACATAGATAATTATTTAAACAAAAATGTAAACAAAATTCTGATTGGTTGAGAGCATTATCTTGACCCAAATATGTCTGTGGAAACTCTAATCATGCAAAGTAATACAGAATCAGTGCACAACCACCTTTCAAACATCAGTTCACAATTAAATGGTTTGAGTAATTCTTCAACATAAAGTAAGCAAAAGAAATTATCCAACATAAATAAACTAACTTAGGTAATTTTTGATACATTAAAAGATTGATTTTTATGTAGAAGTATATTAATATTTAACAACAAACTTAACCTTTTTTTTAGTCTTCCCCCTCCCCCCCTCCCCCCAAAAAAAAAGAAAATTACATAGTAACTCTTGGTAAATTTTTTTAAGTTGTTTTATCATTATAAAAATATCATAGGGGTCTATTTATAAAAAAAAAAATCATATTTTTTGGAACTGATGTAGACTTCATTACCTTATCCTCTCCCAGTAAAGGTTCTATCCCTGTAATTTTTCTTCCTTGAGCATTTTTACCCCGTGTAGATCTGACATGAACTTGTGTGTAGTATTTTAATTGCTGAAAAGTAAAAAAAAAAAAAAATTAATATTTTTTTGTTCAAAAATACAAAAAAAAGCATTTCACAGATTTTGTTTTCACAAAATGTCAGGTATTTGACTGTTGAAACAATTTAATTAATCAAAAATTTGTAAAGTGAAATTTTTAAAAGTTATATGGAATTTTGTGGATAATGTTAATTGTTGGTTCCATGAGCTAGCCTTTAAAATTACAGTTCAAGAAATCATCTGTTTTCATTAATGGCATACGACCTGGCTTGCATGTAAATGATGGGAGTTGTTACACTCTATTGCATATTGCAATATTAAAAGCAGTCTTATACTTCAAATTAATGACAGATTACAGGTTAAACTTGTCTTCCTAATCCGGTTTCATAGTGACACAATTGTAGAAAATCCATAGGGACTAACCAATCATTTCACTTCATGGGCCATTGATCTGCTAATGTATGGTACTTAATGTAAAAATATATCAAATCAAGTTTTTATTATAGTCTATTTTGCAACTTTTTAATTTCAGACCAAAATGATAGTTCAAGTGATTAGGGGTATTTGACTTGAAAATAGTTGAAGTTACATGTATCAAGTTTTTTCAACAATATACTGTAAATCAGGAAATTAATGCGTCATGAAATTAATGCGAATTGCTGATTTTGAAGTAAAATGCGTATTGAAATTAATGCGATTTTTTAAATTTCAATTTTTACAATTTTTGCCTATTTTTTATCTTACAATTATAAGCATTAAATTATGGACTCATTATGAAATCATTATATTATGTCTTCCTTATTTAAAAACATGTTATAAACAAACTTTCGGTAGACATTTTTAAAATAAACAGTGAGGTGTGCCGAGGGGTAATTCTTAAGCACCATTGACCCATTGTTTTAAATTAACCAGGGTGGTAAAGAATTATCAGAACAAAGAAACACGTGTTTTTTTTAAATAAACAAACATACTCAAATATAACGCCTAGAGTTTTTATTAAAATAAAGTATTCAAAATTAGGATGTCCATGTTGGCATGTGTACAACTGATGTTCTTCAACTCACCAGTTTAGAATGTTAGATTACTTATAATCACAGCACTTTCAGTTTGATGTTCCAGTCAAGGTCCAGCATGTATATTTTTGTATGAACTAATAGTTTGTTAGGGAGCTAACTATGGTTTGTAACAGAGCTAACTATGGTTTGTTAGGGAGCTAACTATGGTTTGTTAGGAAGGTAACTATGGTTTGTAAAAGAGCTAACTATGGTATGTAAGAAAGTTCACTATGGTATGCAAGGAAGTTAACCATGGTTTGTACAGAAGTTGACTATGGTATGCAAGGAAGTTAACCATGGTTTGTTAAGAAGTTAACTATGGTTTGTAAGGGAGTTAACTATGGTTTGTTAGGGAGCTAACTATGGTTTGTAAGGGAGTTAACTATAGTATGTAAGGAAGTTAACTTTGGTTTGTAAAAAAGTTCACTATGGTATGCAAGGAAGTTAACCATGGTTTGTAAGGAAGTTAACTTTGGTTTGTAAGGGAGTTACCTATGGTATGTAAGGAAGTTAACTTTGGTTTGTAAGGGAGTTAACTATGGTATGTAAGAAGTTCACTATGGTATGCAAGTAAGTTAACCATGGTTGGTAAAGAAGTTAACTATGGTTTGTAAAGGAGTTTTCTATGGTCTGTTAGGGAGCTAACTATGGTTTGTAAGGGAGTTAACTATGGTATGTAAGGAAGTTAACTTTGGTTTGTGAGGGAGATAACTATGGTATGTAAGGAAATTAACTATGGTTTGTAAGGGAGTTAACGATGGTTTGTAAGGGAGTTAACTATGGTATGTAAGGAAGTTAACTTTGGTTTGTAAGGGAGATAACTATGGTATGTAAGGAAATTAACTATGGTTTGTAAGGGAGTTAACGATGGTTTGTAAGGGAGATAACTTACTTCTGTACTATAAAATATACATTTTCCATCATAAGTCCCTGCTACAGCAAACTTTCCAGTTATGACAAAAATTAGCTGTCGTTATTAGATTTGAAGGACCTGTTACTTCATTCCATAAAGTTACTTTCTTCTCCGGAATATTCCACAGCCTTAACTTTCCATCTAGAGATCCACTTAGAAAATAACGATCATCCTATAAAAATGAAAATGAAACACATTAAAAAATGGAGTGGAGCAATAGTCTTCTACATCCCAGTCAGAAGTATATTAAAATCTGTACAAAAAACCTAAAGATTGTTTAAATAATTACATGTTTTTGTATTGGCTCTGGCATTCATTTATTTTAATGAACTTGCACTATCATTATATACATACAAGTTTAAAATAAGGTGAAGGATATGGAACTCTTTGTAATTGAAGGTAAAAAAGTTTATATGTACCAACAGTACTTAGTGAAAGCCATTATGCAAACTTTCCAACAGGGTCATAAATATATTTCTCACCTTTGGATGGAAGACAATAGCAGTAACAAAATCTACATGTTGAAAAGTACAGAGACATTCTCTCCGAGATATGTGCCATAGACGGACTGTTTTATCCATAGACGACGACAAAATGAAGTCATTCTGAAAGTAAAAAACAACATTTAACAATAACTTAATTATACAAATTTAATGTTTAAACCCAAAAGTTTTAATAAGAGTTTCAATGGTCTTATCCCCTATGTGAGAAAATATCTGCATCTCTTGCAGTTTTTAAAAAATAATAATTAAAGTTCTCTTTTCAGATCCCCAAAAGATATCTTAATTTCAAGCCTTAACACACAGATCTTATATATCAGGCAGTATTTAAATAAACAATTTTCATAATTAAAATTTTCCCTTCTGGAGCCCCAAAAAAACTGAAGTCAATCTTCGTCCATATCTAATATTTCTAGCAGGATTTAAAGTGACAATTTTCATAAATTTCATACATGTAAGTTTCCAATTTTGGAGCCCCAAAACATCTCAAGTGAAGCTTCTGTTCATCTGTAAAAAATGACTGTTAAACAATTTCTGTGAACCCCTCCTCAGATTCCCCATTGAGAAAAATTTACCTTTTTGATTGATTGATTAATTGATTGATTAAATGAGAATTTTTATTACTCATTATATTAACTTCAGTTATATGTGAAGTGGAAAAAAATTATCTCTGCATTACACTTAAGGTAGTGTGCACTATTTCTAAGCCATGCCTACCATCAGTTAACATCTCTTTTGAAAGACTCATGGACTTTGTTTCTTAAAAAAAATGCTTGGCAAAAAAAATCATTACTCATTTTTAAGTTTTGGTGAGACCACAGCAAGGTGTAACACCCAACATTTCACAACTGCACCCAGCTAATTGATTTATAGCATAAGTTTTCCCATTCTGGGCCCCAAAATAAAAAGGTATTTGCTAATGTAATGCTTCTTGTCCAATGGATGTTACATCTAAATGTCTAGGGTCTAACTTTTATTTGATCAAGGAAAATTTTTCCAATCCAAGATACCAATACCAAGATTTGCAGAAAAAAGTATGAGAGTTGGCTTGTTGAAGGTAAAAGGTATTCTCTGGGCATTCAAGTTTTCTCAACAATCCTAAAACTGACTACCTGCAATATTATTAAGTAAAATTATCTAGAATAGAGCATAAAACTCTTTCTGTCCATTTCACTCTATTAAAAATTAAAACATTATTAAGAGATTAATGTCATTGCTATATCCTACCAATAATTTTTTTTCATAAATGAAGTGAACTTACTTTTGACCATGATACATCAAGCAGGTCTGCCGAGTGACCTCTGTACGTCCAAAAAGGTTTGGCCATAAAGGGAGCTAACGAATCATCATTATCTGCATCATTCTGAAAATAGAATTTTTACAGGAGGTTTAAAACCTGTTTTATTCCTTTCTTTGGTGAACTCCTGCCTATAACAATGTCATTTTTAAACTCCTGCCTATAGCAATGTCATTTTTAAACTCCTGCCTATAGCAATGTCATTTTTAAACTCTTGACTGTAACAATTTCATTTTAAAACTCCTGCCTATAACAATGTCATTGTTTTCAAAAATTCATCAGTCCTGTTTAAAATTAATCTAGCAACCTAACCATAAGTTAACAGTTAGGTCAGTGAGCTTGTTAGTTTCATCAGTGTTATAGAATTCAGTGACCTGGTTCCTTGTGGAAAATATTTAGATGCTATAATTGATTTTTTGTGCCATCAAATAAAAGACCCATAACAATGCCATTGTTTACAAAATTTAGTTAGCCTTGCTCAAACTGACTTTGGCCCATGCTAAGAAGTTTCAAGTCAAGCCATCCTTAAAGTGGTATAGATGTTATCATTCCAGACAAAAATGTTTAATTCTCATTAGTTAAGCAACATATGTGTACAACAGGTTGCCAAAGACAAACTTTACGTGACACCCATTTCACATGTAATTGCAACTTTGAGCCCTGTTGATATAAAAGTACACATATACACTGGAGTATATTGTATTCATTTAGAATAGAAGTATAAATAAAACTAAAATAAACAAAAATAAACAATAAATTTTTTTTTTAATTGTTAAATATTTCACTTTTCAGATGATTTAATTCAGCAACTTCATTAATTAGAAAAAATGAATACCATTTTTAATAATAAAAATATTTAGCAAAATCGAAAAATTTGATAACAAGGATGGTTACTGAAACCTCATGACTAAATAAGCAAACCTGTGTATAAAGACCACCTATGGCACCTAAGAAATAGGAACTTTACAGACAGGTGATCTTTGTGTCCTTTAACCCCCCAAAATTTGTCCCATAAAATTATTGTTTGGGGGCAACTCTGGCCCAACTTTTTAGTCATGATTTTGTTGAATAAATCCATATTTTTTTCTCTTTCTTATTTATATTTTTTCTATAACTTTACTTATATGTGTACATGTATTTTTGAATGAAATTTTTCAACTGACATTTTAATGTAAATACATTTTTTTTATAACATGGCCCATTTTTTTTTTTCAAAGGAAAGAGCCAACATGACACCAGCAACTACATTTCTAGACTGAACACTGTAGAGGTGATCACCATGACAACATTTTTAAAACAAATTCTAGAGGCTACAAGAGAAATATACAGTACTTATATCTATACCTTACCAGTGTATCTCCAGCTGAGCTTTCAGATATTAGTGTATTAATGCTTTCATGAGATGGTGCCGGTGAAACCCGAACTGAAATGAATACAATTAATATGAAGAACATTAACACATTTTTTCTGGTCTTCAATAGAGACAAAGATTCAAAATAGCTCTCCTGGTAAAGAAAAACATATATAACAAACTTTGGGACTTCAAAATAGTATAGTGATAAGCATAGATATTCAGAATCATTATTTATAAGGTACTGTGAGGTTACCTTAGGCCAATTTAGAGGTGGCATAGGGTTACCTGAGGCCAGTTCAGAGGTTGGATAGGGTTACCTTGGGGTCAGTTCAAAGGCAGAACAGAATAACCTGAGGCAAATCAGGTGCTTGATTAGGTAGCCAGTTTAAGGGTTGGATAGGGTTACCAGAGGCCAGTTCAAAGGCTGGATAGGATTACTGAAGGCAAGTTCAGGTGCTTGATTAGGAAGCCTGTTTAAGGGTTGGATAGGGTTACCTGAGGCCAGTTCAAAGGCTGGATAGGATTTCCTGAGGCAAGTTCAGGTGCTTGATTGGGAAGCCAGTTTAAGGGTTGGAAAGGGTTACCTGAGGCACTTCAAAAGCTGGATAGGATTAACTGAGACAAGTTCAGGTGCTTGATTAGAAAGCCAGTTTAAGGGTTGGATAGGGTTACCTGAGGCCAGTTCAAAGGCTGGATAGGATTACCAAAGGCAAGTTCAGGTGCTTGATTAGGAAGTCAGTTTAAGGGTTGGATAGGGTTACCCGATGCAAGTTCAAGGGCAGAATAGGGTTTCCTGAAACTAATTCAGGAGCTGCATGGGGTAAATGGATGCTAATTTAAGAGTAGGGTTACCGGAGGAAATTTTATGGGTTAGATGGTGGCAAACTGAAGATATCTGATTTTTTTCATTTGTTATGAATAACAATATATGGGTGAATAAATCTTTATCTCTCCCTAACTCAAAGGCATAAATTCATTTATTATGATAAAGTATTGTAAATACCATCTGCATATTTCTGTTTCATCAGTTCAAAATAATTATACGCTGACCGCACAACCCAGATACGTAAAGTACTGTCCTGTCCACCAGTAGCTAGTAATCTACCACAGTGTGAAAACTTCATTACCCATATAGCACCCTGTAAAAGAATTAAAAAACTTCCAAGTAACGAAAAAAAATCAAAGCTCTGAGGGTGCTGAAAGAATAAAGGAAACAAGATTTCCATGGACTTAAATGTCTCGCCTGGTTAGTTTATGATCAAGTAGAAAATACATAACTTTAACATAGACTTTCACATTTTGACATGCAGCCACCGCCTCCGCCTACGATGATACCAGAAAAGTAACACCAAAGTCTCACCTTATGGCAATGCCAGGCTAGACAAAAATTAAGTTAATTTTAATTTCATCATTAAGAACTTAAAATTACCCAATTGAAGGAGACACAAAAATTTAAAAAAGCTTATCCTTCATTTTTAATTCTCAAACCATGAAATGTTACAAAAAACATTATCATGAAAATGTTTTATTAATGAACATGTCATAATGAGAAACTCAGTGAACATCTTCAATAAATTCAACAAACATTTTTCAGAACTTCCTTAATCATCTGTACTAGTTTGTTGGAATTTCTAAAAACAGCAAATGAACAACTAAACATTTATTCTTTTTAGTTCATATCCTAATCTATTAGAACTGGAGTAGAGTAATGGTATTTCATGCCCAAGTCAAGCTTCTTTAAATTATGTCAGTTTTGACATGGCTGAGAAAACCCAAGTGCCCAGACTGACCTTTGGACAGTGAAATGACAAACTTTCTCAATTTAGGATCTGTTTGAGTAATATGTGCACCTTAAAATGAAACTCTTATTTTCTCCAGACACTCTGGATTCCTCTACTAGACCTGAGCTGACTTAGTCAAAATAAGTCAAATACGCTTGGCTAGGGTATAAAACACCATTCCTCTACTTTAAACTCTACAGGAATAAGGAAGTTGTATTGAACACTTACTGTATGAACACCACTGAGGTCCTGTAACAATTGTATCTGATTAAAATCATGTGGACCTTTGTTATGGCTTGATGCTTTTATCTGAATGTAAATAAATAAACAAATAAACAAACTGAATAATAAATAAATACACAAATACTAAACTAAAAAAATAAATAAATAAATAAATAACAAAAAAAACACAAACAAACAAACCTGAATAATACAAACATATTTCAATAATTAATTTTGACAAATATGAACAACTTAATTGGGGTTGGAAAATAATACAAAAAATGTTCATGTTAAATATCAATGACTATTTATCACGTTTGGTATGACATTTATTGTTTGTAGCATCAACAAGAACCATGAGGACATTTGCTATGCCATGTCTATCAGAGCATTTATCACTGCATATTTATTTTTGATTTGGGTATTTGAAAAGTTGTCAAAATGATATGAAATTTCGATTTCTTATAAGAAAATTTTAAATATACACATTCTGGTTTTCATTCTGACCAATTAATTAATAGATAATTTTTCAATGACAGGAATATGAAAAAATTCAATTCCAGGGCTCAAGCTAAACTGTATATTGCTATTTTAGTTTGCACAATACTTAAAATTAAGTGTATTTGAAAAATTAGAATTTGATAAATTTTAGGAATTTACAATTAAAGTAAATTTCAAGTACATTGGTGCCAAAACAATGTGCATTAGACTATTTTGTAAGAAAAGCAGCAGGATAGTGGATAATCATTTTTTCACAGGTTCTATTTTCCCTAAATTCCAAAAAAAAATCTTCCTCATTCATTTGTTGTTGATTATTTTTTTTTAATTGAAATGGCTAAAGCAAAGTACGTCTACTTTTTCTGTTTATCTATTTTAGTCAAACCATAACACACCAAATGTGACAAAATATCGGGAAAATATCTCATATACATGTATAACAACTATAGTATACCTTGAATACTTTGCCATCACAGGACACTTCTTCTTCAACTGCTGTTTCTTCACTGTGTAAAACTTTCAACAAAAGAAAAAAAAATAGCTGTCAATTAGCAATGATAAATGACCAAAAGCAATTTCAAGATATGTGTACCTAGTTTTGGTAACCAGTGTAATGCCCAGGGCTCCACAAACGCCGGTAAGGTCAATAGGCGGTAGGCAAAGGGTAAAGAAATAAACATAAAAGTTTTTATTTGAAAATATGGTGTTAACATACTGCTTTTTATCTTTCCATAACTGTCCAGTCGTTGGCAATGCAACAAAAAGTCAATAAACAGTTATACTGGATTCTGTTTGGTACATCAGGATATCTGTTGTTTTAATCAAATTAGTCGATGTGTGACAATGTCGCATATATGTTCATAAATACCGCTTATTAATATCTTATAAAAAATCCCATCCCTGATCGACATATAACAGAAAAAAAACATGTGTAATGCCGTGATCTTGTTGTTAGTAACCCGAAAACTGTCGTTATCAATCTAGTCAGCTCTTGTATATAGAATTCAGGGGAGGTTATTAACTATGTATAAACTGGATCGATCAGGCACGTGTATGTGTTTGTATACTCTAGTAGAAACGATGTGAACAGGTGAAGCCACTAGTAACCAATTAACTTGTAAGGTATTAGGTAATTACCTGTGAATAGGTAAGTTCAGTGAATCATGACACTGTCCTAAGTACTTTTAATTGTTAACAAGCCGGCTTTTTAATCAGATTTTATCTTACTTTTATGGAAAAAAAAGCCGAATCGGATATTTTTAAATCGGCTTTTTTAAGTTTGAATCGGCATTTTTTGCTAAAAACCGGCGTTTGTGAAGGCCTGGTAATGCCATGAACAAATCTGAATTGCACTAGCCTGTAAATACTTATGACTATAAATACTTATAACAAACGTTAAAGTTTCATTAAAATCTGCCCAGTAGTTTCAAAGGAGAAGTTGAAAATAGATGTCAACACACACACACACACACACACACACACACACACACACACACACACACACCTTTGACCTATCTATTTAAACATGGGTTAGGATGCATAATCTTATGCTGGCATTACATGTTTCAATATGAGCTACTGAAGTAAGTCATATTACATGTATGTCTCTTTACGTTCAGGAGGAGACAATTTTTTCTAAACAATGGTCACAGAGTATTTATGTTCCATTTTGTCCTCAGGTCTGTTCGTTAGACTGGTTGCTTTCCAATGTGCTCGCACATACAATTTTTATGCCTATTGAATGGGTGTGAACAATCACATTGAATCTAAGTCATCATAATCATCCAGATACTTTAAAAATAATCTCCTTTGGATTTGGACACGAACACTTGACTGGAGAAAAAATGTCAAAATATAAATGAAATCGGGCATCTGTATATAATTTTAATTTATTCTATCATTCAAATCCCTTCTACAAAGATACCAAACACTTGCATTGAAATATAAATTGTTGGTAATATAATATGTTGGTTCCAGAATTTATTAAAACACTTCTTTTGAACTTTCTCTGAGTGACATTATGTTGAATCTAAGACAAACAACTTCGATAGTGATAGCTATCATCCTGAGTGTCTGGAGAAGCCACCTTCTTTGGCATCCAAACTTTCTCACACTAGAATCTGCCCAAGTGGGATTGGGATTTTATCATTGAGAGACACTGTGATCTATCAAAATGAATTCACAGAAAATATTCAAGTTTGGTCATCCAAACTTTCTCACACTAGGATCTGCCCAAGTGGGATTTGGATTTGATCATTGAGAGACACTGTGATCCATCAAAATTTATTCACAGAAAATATTCAAGTTTGGTCATCCAAACTTTCTCACACTAGGATCTGCCCAAGTGGGATTGGGATTTGATCATTGAGAGACACTGTGATCCTTCAAAATTTATTCACAGAAAATATTCAAGTTTGGTCATCCAAACTTTCTCACACTAGGATCTGCCCAAGTGGGATTGGGATTTGATCATTGAGAGGCACTGTGATCCATCAAAATTCATTTACAGATAATATTCAAGTATGGTAGTTTTTACTAAACTGAATTGTGAGAAATTCATGAAAAATTTCTTTCTGGTTTATCAATCAATGATGTAACAATGATCACAAAAAAAAAAAAAAAACAAAAACAAAAAAAATCAATAATAACCAATTAAATAAAATAAACAAATAAATATACATTGTAGTACATCTGTGCAGTTTATAACTTATCTAGAATGAAAATTTGTTACAAACAACACCATAGCAACATACCTGTTACCACAGTGATAGATAAATCAAAGTTTCCATATAAGATATACTGTAAATAAGGAAATTAATGTGTCATGAAATTAATGTGAATTGCCGATTTTGAAGTAAAATGCAGATTGAAATTAATGCGAATTTTTAAATTCCAATTTTAAAAATTTTTGCCTATCTTTTATCTTACAATTATAAACAGTAAATTATGGACTCAGAAATTATTATCTTATGTCTTCCTTCATTTATAAACACATTATAAACAAACTTTCGGTAGACATTATTAAAATAAACAGTGAGGTGTACCGAGGGTAAATTTTTATGCACCGAGGACCCATTGTTTTCAATTAACCAGGGTGTAAAGGATTATCAGAATAAAGTAACGCGTGGTCTTCTTTTAAAAAAACAAACATTCTCAAATATAACGCTTGGAGTTTTTATTAATATAATGCATTCAAAATAAGGACGTCCATGTTGGCATGTGTACAATTGATTTTTGTCTTCAACTCACTCACGAGTTAAGAATATTAGATTACTTATAATCACAGTACTTTCGATTTGATGTCCAAGTCCAGGTTCAAATTGATGTATCAGTCACGATTCCACTCGTAGCAAAATTCCCAGTAGGAAAGAAACAGCAAAAAAATTACCGCTAAATGAGAATGTGCTCTAATTAATCAGTTATGATAACAACTTCCGGTTAAGGGAGGTAACTCAATTTACAACAAATATACAGAATACAGAAATTGGAAAATAAATGTGACAAGAAATTAATGCAAAGAAACAGGCTTCGCATTTTGCGCATTGATTTCTTGTTCACATTATTTTCCTGATTTACAGTATATTGTTGAAGTGATTACTTACCTTGGCCTGCCATGGTTTTAACTTTACTGACACTTTTTCCCAGTAACTTTTTAAACTTTGCCCTGAATAAAAAATAAGAATGGTTATAAAACAGTGTGTGTAATAACAAATTTTTTTTTTCATAACATTATTTTTGCTGCCAGATATCTTATAGTATACGATTGTAACCAGGTAACAGACTGTGGAAAATAATTTAATACAACAGAACTTTTGCCAGATCTTTGATTGTCTCTGATATCCGGTTTGTATTTTACTATTACCATCCTTTCAACAACAGAGAGTTCCAACAATAGAGTTTACCTTGACAACTTGACTGGTTCAATTTATGATTAAACTTTGCCAAGAGAACTAACATTCTTCTTACAAGTGCGGGAATTCAAATCTAGGGGATGAGAAGTGCCATAGGCAAACTTAAGATCACTTTGTCACCAAGGCCTTACTTAGATTTAGACTAGACTAATTGTTACTTTAAGATGAAGGAAAAAAAAAAACAGATAGGAAAATAGATTTGAAATTCATAATAAGTACTGTATGGAGTGATGCCAAAGTCATGACTTTCACTTCTATCAAGGCAGTCAAGTCTGGGAGTGTGCAGAAAACCAAAGCACCAAAAGAAATCCACTTCAGCAAGTGAACTGACAAACATTTTCTCAAAGGATCCACCTAAGTGGAATTTGAACCAAGACAGTGAAAGTCATACTGGTCCCTCTGTCTGTGGTGCTCTAGACTACTTGGCCACAATTATCCTCTATAAATATAGGAACATGAGTAAATAATACTAGAATGTATACTTGCCAGCAAGTGTATGTCTGCATATCAGCTCCCTTCCCCCCTTCTCTCTCTCTCTCTCTCTCTCTCTCTCTCTCTCTCTCTAGGCAATAGTTGCTACCAGTTACACCTCTAAAGTGGTGCTCCAAATAGTGGAGGAAATTCCAAGAAAGAAAGCAAGAACTCTCTGGAATTTCTTGGTTTTAACTGGATTTCTCCAGAGTCCTTCTGAATTCTAGAAAGGTGTGGAAGCACACTACCCCATGGTCAATCCCTACCAGTTGATGAAATTTAACCTGATTGGATAACGAAGGAGGAGATGTTTTTGAAAAAAATCTCTCAGAAACGAGGGAGAATAATAATAATAATACAGATTATAAGTTACAACAAGATGCCTGCTGATAGGAAGACAAAAAACATACACTTTCTTTTTAGCTCTTCCTTCACCAGAAATAGACTTGGCATCTTCATGATCATACTCTCCACGTCTTACGTCGTCCTTTGTCATACTTCCATCACTGAAACAAGATAATAAATATTTAAATTAACAACTTCTATGACATGATCAAAATGAAACCTGTCAAATGAGTTTATGTACATGGGAATAAAATTTTGTTTTCAAATGTTTACAGGTGAGCTATAAATGAAACATCCATTAAAATAATCCATCTAAAAAACACAACTAAGTATCACCTTGACCTTGACCTCTGACCTCATTAAAAAAGAAATAGAGACTGAAAACTCCATGTTGTACCTTTACAAATATTTAAGATTTAGAAATTATAAGATGGTTAAGTAAATTCTGCAGACTGTGGACAGTATATTAGCTTAAGTCCATAGAGAATCAAAAATTGTGCAGAATTTTGCCTCCAGTCATGTGGTTTTTTTTTTAAGATTTTTTAGTTTTGTAAACAATCAATTTAAAAATACAGTCTGCATGTGTCTGGAATGCCAATGTCATTAGGCTTAGAGACTGACAGAGGTGTTCCATTATATCTTTTTTTTTTTTCAAATGTACATATAAAGCTGCTTTAAAACAGTATTTTTAAGACATTTTTTCCCACAAACCAAAAATGATAGTCCTGATGATGTATCACATTGTTTGTACAAAAAGTTCTGCCACTTCCCAGATTTTTCAACATGTAAATTCCCCTTAACAGAAATATTTCATTTTGTCCAGAGACTTTTTAAGATCAATGCAGACACTCATAGCAGTTTTGCATTACGATTCAGCTCAAGAATTGACAAAGACCAAACTTTATTCAAGTTTGTTGCATTTTCTATGGAAGTTTTTGCATACGCTACTGTCACTAAGAAAGTGACTTTGTTACAAGGCTCAAGTAAGTGATAAATAAATAGTTACCAAATTTCATTCAAATTTCTTGCTATTTCTATGAAAATTTTGCATAATTCTTTATCATAAAGACAATAACTTTGTTACAAGGCTCAAGTAAGTGATAAATAAATCGTAACCAAACTTCATTCAAATTTATTGGTATTTCTAATAGAAATTTTTGCATAATTCTTTGTCATTAAGACAGTTAATTTGTGACAAGGCTCAAGTAAGTGATAAATATACCTAATTTCATTCTTTACTGTCTTTGTGACAAGGCTCAAGTAAGTGATAAATGTACCTAATTTCATTCAAGATAATTGCACTTTCTTGGGTTTTTTTGTCAAAAAGACAATAATTTTGTCAGTAGAACATTACCTGCTGTACTCTTTTGTTCTTCTCATTATATGCAGGGCTAGAGGATTTATCCCTGAAGGTATCTTCTCTTCTGCCACACTTAATGCTACAGCTTCACCTGTATCCAGGTTTTTCACAAAGACAGCTTCCAGAATCTCCTAATAACAAACAAATTATAAAATCAATTGAAATAACATAAAATTTATATTCTTCATATAAAAAAGGTAGTGGTGTTATACAACATGTTACCCCCCCCCTTTTTTTTTTAAATTTATAGAATGCCAGAGGAAACTGCAATGCTTGAAAAAAAAGAGCTCTGAACATCTGAACAAAAAGAGCAAGTGTTTTAAAAAATCTTCAATTTTACAGGAGAAGTTCAAACAGTCTACCTTAGCAACGTCTTTAATAAAAATGACTGTAGATCCAGCAATAATTTATTAATATTTTATAGTAATATACATATAATCTTGCAAAGACTTTGTAAATACAATTCAATGATGAAAAATTATAATATAAAAATAAATAAAAATTATGTCATCCAACTTTTTTCAAAAAATTGTTTGAGAAAATAAATATTGTTGTTTTTCTGGAAGATAGCGTAAGATAGAGAAGGATTTTTAAAATTTTTTCAAGTTATTTTTTGTATTGAAAAGGTTTCAAATCAATGAACAAAACACAACTAATAATGCAATAAACTTATACTGTACAGTGCTCTAGGATTCTCATTTCCCGTCTTCCGTAACAAGTGAATTTTGGTCACAGGAAAATGATAAATATTGGCTTTCTTCTCCATGGGAAAGTGAAATTTATTACAATAATGAATATTATTCATTATCAAATGCAGTTTTTTAATTTTTTTTTACAATTTCCACTGGTAAACATTCTCGATGCAACATCAACAGTTGAAACAATAACTTTTTCATTCTCGGAATCTCCTTTCTTTACAGTAAAGGGAGATAACTTGTATTGCATCTGTACATTGGTCTTTGGCTTTATTTTTGTATCAAGTAGCGATTTTTTTTCTTTTGACAAGAACTAAAAACAAACTAAAACCTAAATTTCAAGTTTTTTTTTTATTTTTTTTTATTTTTTTTTTTTTATTTATTATTTTTTTTATTTTTTTTTTAAATACAGATAACATTTATCGTAAATAAATTGATTTTACTTATGCTTGGTTTCAGAATTTTCATTTACAATCTATATTTTTCATGCCAAGATATGGGGAAAATGAAATTGTCCTGCGGAAAAGTGGATTTTCTGTTGTGAGTTTCCAATGGAAAGTTAGTGTCAAAGAAAAATCCTAGAGCGCTGCTGTACTGAATTGATTTATCTCTTTTATACATGAAATTATTCTATCCTTACCTGGTCTGTGAGTAATCGTCCCGAGTTTGAGCGGGGTCTGGGTAATGAAGCTGTTTTATCATGCCTTGGAGACTCTTTCTTTCCATCTTCAGTATAATCTAGACTTGACTTCTTTTCTGATAACTCGTTTCCATGGTCACATTCTGGTTGCCGTGGAGAATCTTGATCTGAATTTACAGCATTTCTTTCTGCATCCTAAATAAACCAAAATGAACTACATATCAAATCCAATTAGACCAAACGATGTATTTCTGGGTTATCAATAGTACTATAAAACTCTCTTTATATGTATTGTAAGAACAAGTACATTATTTAAGCTTTTTTATGCTAAATACAGGTAAATGAAACAATTTATGGAATGAGGTGGAGCCATGGTGTGTTATGCCATATTTTACTAATATGTAGGTGGTCAGTTCAGTGATAGTGGAAGAAACGAAATCCCAGGTGGGAAATTTAACAAACTTGTGCAAACTGACACACAATCTCATACAAATGTACTAGGATCTGCTTGAGTGGGTTCTAAGAACTGTGGGTGAAAATAAATTGCCTGGAAATACCACAGTGCTCTGGCATTTCTCACACCAGAATGTGCCTGAGCAAGATTTTCACATGGACAACAAGAGAAGCTGTAATCTGTAATCACTTGGCCACAAAGGATCCACACAAATTTATAATTACCCATGATAATAATTTTATGATGATTAACAGTAGAGAATAAATAAAATCACAAAAATCAAAGTACTGAATGTACTGTAACACCAAAACCTGGTTTTTAAAGAATGATGTAACAAGTTTTACCATAAGGACATGGGAGTCATCAAGGTTTGAATTCAAGAAGTGTGTTTATTCATAGAATCCTTAGCATTATCATAAAGATCATTTGTTTCAGAAAATTAAAGAAATATCCATCAATTAGATACTGTTCACTGAGAAATATTTGTTTCAAGATAATACAACAGCCCCAGTATTTTATAAATGATAAATGTCTAAAATACCTTTTTTAGATTTCACCAATTAAGGTTTTAAACTTTATAGACAGGTTTAACTGTAAGTTCATACCTCAGCATTAATATGTCTTCCACCTCCCAAAGCACTCCGTAAATCAAGAGAGAATTCCAGATCTTTTGTTAAACTTTCCACCGTAGATGTAGGTGTCGGGATAGGTAATCCAGGAGATAGTGTGTCCCATTCCCCGGGAGTACTGGTACCACTCGATATCTACAGAAAATAACATAGTACAATATATTCACAATAAACTTTCCACTATGGAAGTAAGTGTAGGGATTAGTAATCTAGAAAATAATGTGTCCCATTCTCCAGAAGTATTAGAATATTTTCCAATTAACAAAAAGACAAACTTGATAGAGACAGACAACATACAATCATCACTTATATAATGTATAAATACTGATCTTACCTCGTCCCTAAAATATGAAGTCTGTTTCCGCCTTTGTCTCCAAAATCTGTCTTCTTGTTAATTTGAAATGTCAATTGGTACCACAAGACAGATAAAGAGAACAATCAAACAGTAAATCAGTATCCTGACCAGTATGTATGTTTTCTTTTTTGCACATCATGTATCACTACTGATGCTTGCCAAATATTCTGTGCAAGAAAACTCCATAATACTATTACAATGTTTTAAAGAAAAAATAAAATAGTTACTAGACCCAGGTATGTACATCTCCTGTCACTGTGGAACCAACTTTTGTTAACTTCTGAGTAACAAAAACAGATCTGGAGAATAACTCCAAAAACAAGTTTTTGTGAAACAAAAAGTGACAAAGTAAATCATCCTCCCCCCCCCCCCCCAAAAAAAAAAAAATCATAACCAATGGAAGACCTTTTTCCAAGGTTGGATTTAAAACAAGGCAATATGAAGCAATGTGATCTGTAAGCTTAGACTTTAAACCATTCTAATATACAATTATTTGCTATGTGATATTCCCATTTCTCCAAGCTTGAGAGTCGTTGCATACATATAGACTATGAATCACAAAAATCATGTGACTCAGTGAATGAATACAAATAAAATGCAATACACAAATTGGAAATACAATATCAAAAGTGCATTAACAAAGTTTTAAACAAACAGTTTATAAAAACATATGTATTTTTGAGAATATCAGATATAAAAAATAATAATAATTTGAATATCATAAAAATAAATGTGATGTTATTTGTGGACTTTATTTCAGTCGATAATCATGTTCTCTTTCTAAAATGCATGCGCATGTTCTTTGTGGCTGTTGCGTCTTATGGACTCCTCCTGATGTGCATGTGTTATAAAAGCAAATTTTTGAGACTTGAAATCAATGAATTATTTTTTGGAAATATATAATGAAAATATAACAATTGAACATAAAATTGCAAAAACTTTGCAAGGCAGACTAATAATAATGCGCTAATAAGTGTTATAAATACAGTTTGCATGCATTCATATTGACAATGAACATCATATTAAAACAGTTTTATTGTTAATCAACACCTTTTTGTTGTAATAGAAAGTACATGGATTACCTAAAAATCCACCAAAACAAGAGGCCCAAAAGGGCCTGTGGAGCTCAACTGACAAAAATGGTTCTTGTGCCTCCATTTATATAAACTCGGTACAGGGACTTGAGCTGATGTAAAATGCTAAATATAAAAGCTGTAGGCCTTACAGTTTCAGAAAAGAATATTTTTAAATTTGCCTTCCCATATAAGTATATATAGATATATGCGCCCCTGGGTGGGACCAAAAATGGCCCAGAGGCCTTTATTTGTACAAACCTGGTAAAGAGACTTGAGCTTATTGTCAAAGCTTTAAGCCTTACAGTTTCAGAGAAGAAGATTTTTAAATTTGATTTCCTATATATGCATATGTAGATATATTGGCCCTTGGGGTGGGACCAAAAATGGCCCAGGGGCTACCATTTGTACAAACCTGGTAAAGAGACTTGAGCTGATATTAAATGCCAAATATAAAAGCATTATGCCTTACAGTTTCAGAGAGGAAAATTTTTAAACTTGATTTCCAATATATGCATATGCAAATATATGAACCCCTGGGGTGGGGCCAAAAATGGACCAGGGGCCACCATTTGTACAAACTTGGTAAAGTGCCTCAAGCTGATATTAACTGCCAAATATGAAAGCTTAAGGCTTCATGATTTCAGAGAAGAAGATTTTCAAAGTTGATATCTCATTTTAAGCCATATATGCATATGCAGATATATAGACCCCTGGGTTGGGGCCGAAAATAGACTGAAGGCCACCATTTGTACAAACTTGGTAAAGGATCTCAAGATGATATTAACTGCCAAATATGAAAGCTTAAGGCTTCATGGTTTCAGAGAAGAAGAATTTTAAAGTTGATTTTCCACTATAAGCCATATATGCATATGCAGATATATGGACCCCTGGGGTGGGGCTGAAAATGGACCGAGGACCACCATTTGTACAAACTTGGTAAAGGGGCTCAAGCTGATATTAACTGCCAAATATGAAAGCTTAAAGCTTCATGGTTTCAGAAAAGAAGATTTTCAAAGTTGATTTTCCACTATAAGCCATATATGCATATGCAGATATATGGACCCCTGGGGTGGGGCCGAAAAATGGACCGAGGGCCACCATTTGTACAAACTTGGTAAAGGGCCTCAAGCTGATATTAACTGCCAAATATGAAAGCTTAAGGCTTCATGGTTTCAGAGAAGAAGATTTTCAAAGTTGATATCCCATTATAAGCCATATATGCATATGCAGATATATGGACCCCTTGGGTGAGGCTGAAAATGGACCGAGGACCACCATTTGTACAAACTTGGTAAAGGGGCTCAAGCTGATATTAACTGCCAAATATGAAAGCTTAAAGCTTCATGGTTTCAGAGAAGAAGATTTTCAAAGTTGATATCTCATTATAAGCCATATATGCATATGCAGATATATGGACCCCTGGGGTGGAGCCGAAAATGGACCGAGGGCCACCATTTGTACAAACTTGGTAAAGGGCCTCAACTGATATTAACTGCCAAATATGAAAGCTTAAGGCTTCATGGTTTCAGAGAAGAAGATTTTCAAAGTTGATATCTCATTTTAAGCCATATATGCATATGCAGATATATAGACCCCTGGGTTGGGGCCGAAAATAGACTGAGGGCCACCATTTGTACAAACTTGGTAAAGGGTCTCAAGATGATATTAACTGCCAAATATGAAAGCTTAAGGCTTCATGGTTTCAGAGAAGAAGAATTTTAAAGTTGATTTTCCACTATAAGCCATATATGCATATGCAGATATATGGACCCCTGGGGTGGGGCTGAAAATGGACCGAGGACCACCATTTGTACAAACTTGGTAAAGGGGCTCAAGCTGATATTAACTGCCAAATATGAAAGCTTAAAGCTTCATGGTTTCAGAAAAGAAGATTTTCAAAGTTGATTTTCCACTATAAGCCATATATGCATATGCAGATATATGGACCCCTGGGGTGGAGCCGAAAAATGGACCGAGGGCCACCATTTGTACAAACTTGGTAAAGGGCCTCAAGCTGATATTAACTGCCAAATATGAAAGCTTAAGGCTTCATGGTTTCAGAGAAGAAGATTTTCAAAGTTGATATCCCATTATAAGCCATATATGCATATGCAGATATATGGACCCCTTGGGTGGGGCTGAAAATGGACCGAGGACCACCATTTGTACAAACTTGGTAAAGGGGCTCAAGCTGATATTAACTGCCAAATATGAAAGCTTAAAGCTTCATTGTTTCAGAGAAGAAGATTTTCAAAGTTGATATCTCATTATAAGCCATATATGCATATGCAGATATATGGACCCCTGGGGTGGAGCCGAAAATGGACCGAGGGCCACCATTTGTACAAACTTGGTAAAGGGCCTCAAGCTGATATTAACTGCCAAATATGAAAGCTTAAGGCTTCATGGTTTCAGAAAAGAAGATTTTCAAAGTTGATTTCCCATTATAAGCCATATATGCATATGCAGATATATGGACCCCTTGGGTGGGGCTGAAAATGGACCGAGGACCACCATTTGTACAAACTTGGTAAAGGGGCTCAAGCTGATATTAACTGCCAAATATGAAAGCTTAAAGCTTCATGGTTTCAGAGAAGAAGATTTTCAAAGTTGATATCTTATTATAAGCCATATATGCATATGCAGATATATGGACCCCTGGGGTGGAGCCGAAAATGGACCGAGGGCCACCATTTGTACAAACTTGGTAAAGGGCCTCAAGCTGATATTAACTGCCAAATATGAAAGCTTAAGGCTTCATGGTTTCAGAGAAGAAGATTTTCAAAGTTGATTTTCCATTATAAGCCATATATGCATATGCAGATATATGGACCCCTGGGGTGGGGCCAAAAATAGACCGGGGGCCACCATTTGTACAAACTTGGTTAAGGGGCTCAAGCTGATATTAACTGCCAAATATAAAAGCTGAAGGCTTTATGGTTTCAGAGGAGAAGATTTTCAAAGTTGATATCTCATTATAAGCCTTATTTTCACTTTTTACGAAGTATGACAGGAAAAACGCTAAAAACGCGTAACCTAGTTTTTGACAGAATTTCACGAAATGTACAACCTATATGTTTAAGGGTGTCTAGAAGCTAAATATCACATCAGATTTTGCATATAACCTTTGGTTTCAGAGAAGAAGCTTATTTTAGGTTTTTATCATTCTAGATCGCTGTGACCTACTTTTGGTTGCCATGGAAACCAATTGTACAAATTTTCATCTACTTCTTCTAGGGATCATTCTTGCAAAGTTTTGTTAAAATTGGCCCAATAGTTTCTGAGTTTTTGCTGTTAACAAACGGAAGGACGCACGCACGCACGCACGCATCATGCCATAAGCTCATCTGGCTTTAGCCAGTTGAGCTAAAAAACCTGAATCATTAAACTGTCCATGGTATAAGGTGCTATTGGGAAGGTGTCTTAAGTACATGTAAATGTTCTAAAGGTTTGGTGTATATGGTATCATCTACTACACAATGCTAACGTACAGCACTTAAGGAAGAGATACATAAATGTGTAAATGTGTTGTTGGCTTACTGATTGTAATATATATATATATATATATATATATATATATATATCAGGGCTCCGGAAAACTTTGACTGGGGTGTTGGACATCTTTCAAAGCAACCGTACCACCGATGCTGTGTAAAGCAAAAAAAAACAAAAAAACAAAAAAAAAGGTACCACCGTTGTTATTGTCAATGCATTTTAAAAAGATTTTATTTTTAATTTCAAAAAGATTTGAAAAAGGATTTAACTACTACATAGAGGTTACTTAGGTACATGTGGTCAGGCTCATGTGTCCACATAGTGTTGATTTTTGTACTGTCGGCGTTGACAACACAAGGTTTGATGACCATCTTTGTTTATTGACAATCGAGCTTTTTCGTTTTTCGAAAGTTACACGAACTTTACTGAACCTCATTTCAAGACCTCTTTGATTGTATTTAGACTTTTTAAAATTATTTATTTATAACTAAACAGTTTGCCAAGACCATACGATGTGCGTGGTACAGTCTTATTTGACATCCCGTGTGGAACCTCTTTGATATAGTCCAACGTCCATGACCTTCAAGGATCAACCCTCGTTATCAGCTGTTTATGGCTTCCGACTGTAAAGCGATGTGATTACTTAATAAAAAACTTAACAACGAATTAATGAGGGTTTGGACGATGAAACAAAAGGAACAGATTGAGACCATGGATTCTAACTGATTAATAAACAAAAGCCTAATTATTAGATCTGTAGTATTTATTGAAAACGGTTGACAGGTGATTGCAAACAATACTCGAGAGTAAAATAATGACCGACAAACATATTTACGTGTCCGATTAACTGAATTCTATTATTAACTAAAAATGTCCTACAAGTGATTTTTCACATCGGACAAAATTTTTTTTGTCGGACATGTCCGGCAAATATGACCGTTTCCGGACCCCTGATATATATATATATATATATATATATATATATATAAATATATAAATATATATATATATATAAAGTATTAAGGTTCTAGGTTGAAAACTACCTGAGAAGCTGATTTTACAAAACAGGAACCCAATTTTTTTCCCCACTTGTCTACCCATCCCAAAAATCTGACATCCATCATACTTTAACCCAGATTTGCACTTCATGCAACCCCCCCCCCCTCCCCAATACAAGGAATGTGTAAAATTTTTCAGTTAACAGTAATTAAACAAAAACAAATAGCATACCTGTCCATCATCTTCTAGACTATTTCTATCTTCCTTTTTTTTCCTTCTAGGTGGTGCCTTTGGTAGGGATAAAACTATGGGGGGTGTGGCTGCTGGTCTTTGTGGTGCTAGTGTATTTGGGGGTGTTTTTGTTTTTGTGCTTTTTACAATGTCAGGTTCGTCATCACTACATACGTGTGTTTCCTTTATTATATCCTCCACAATAGAGTCAGACTCTGGTAAACATGATGCATTTTCTGACACATCCTCCATCACTAACTCTGGTATCATTTTATTAGGTTTTACTTTTTCTGGAAGTGAGGAATTTATATTTTCTGAAAGGTCACTAAATTTTTCTGAATTTGGAGGAACAGGATGTTCTGTACTTTTGTCTGTTGATTTTCTACCTCCCACACTTGAAGAGTCTGAATCTATATCATTTTCAGCCTGGTCTTTGTCATCCAACATCTCGTCATCAGTATCAGAAGGATGTTGGTATCCGTTGTCTGCACTATCTTCAAACATTCGCTGTCGCATGTCTGCTAACTTCTTTCTGCGCTTTTCTAATTCTTGTAACTTTTTATCTGATACCTAAAATACATAAATATAAATGTAAATTGACTGGTCATAAAAAAAATTGGATCTATCTCAGATGTACAAATACATGTATGGTATATAACCACTTCAGTGGTTCAGTAACAGGATATTATATGACACCCAAATGATCCTCATTTGACGAATTTTTTCTTCATAAAAATGCTGTTATAACACAAATATGTGGTACATAGGTGTTCTATAACCAGTAAAAATCAACATAGCTCCAAATAAAACTCCGCAAGTACATGTATTAACATTCAGTATTCCTTCTGTTTTGTGGAGCCTGGGTGGTCAAGTGGGTCAAAAACATATGCTTACAGATCACAGTGCCTTTTATCACCTACAGTATGCTTTAAATCCTGCTGGGGCAGATCCTTGTGCCAGAAAGTTTGTCAGATTATTTACTAAAGGTGGTGGTTTTCCCTGGGAGCTTTGGTTTTCTCCAACATCCCAGAACTGACAGCCTCTATATATTGGTATAAGTGAAAGATTCTTGACTGAGGCATTAAACACCATTACTCCACTTCACTCCTGTATTACAGTTAAGGCCTCAAAATACTCAACACTCACATTTTGTACATCTTTCTGTTTTCCTCCTTTCTTCTTTTTCTGTAGTTCTTCTAACATTTTTTGGTATTCCTCATCTTCTTTCTTTCTCCTATAATAAAAACAAGTTGGCAAACATATGTCAATAATGCCAGTAATCAAGCAACAAACATAACAATCAAGTTTCTTCAAAATCTGATCAAAATTATGGGAGTTATTATCTGAAAACCATCATCCAATGAGATTGCATCACTGTAAACCATGAAAAATAAGCGGCAGTCTTAATTTAGCACAATTGGCGGAAGAGTTCAACTGCTAAAATAATACTGTCGCTAAAATTTTAAAACACTAACAGAAAATACTAACGGTCCCCCTGAAACGGTCTGTGATGATGTTTAACTGTCATTATTGTTGAATATTATACCTCTCCATGTCATATAATCATATTAATGACCAAAGAATAATTTGTTTTTTAAATCACATTTAATCCAGGAGAAGCTGTATCGATCTACGCATACCTAAAATCAACATAACTTTTATCAATCAGTACAAAGAGTCCATTTCCATTTCAGCTGAAAGAGAATGATATGCACACGCACATCAAATTAAAATGGAATAAAATCTGAATTTAATCATGTTAAATCATTTAATCCACAATAAAGCAGTTTGGAAAAGCACAAAAAATCCGCAAGATTAAAAAATCGGCATTTTTGGACTTCGAAACAATAGGGACTCTCAAGTTTTCTCTCGACAAACTGCCACATTTTTATAAATATGTCTACATGTATAGAAAAACAAGGAGTAAATGTTTGGCTTGATTGACTTTATTAATATTACTCATTACCTGTTGACAGGGGATTATGCATGTATATAAACAAGTATTCATAGTATCTATATATACAGGTAGCTTAATTATGATATATTATATAGTCGGGTACAGGTGTAAATTTTGGGGTCCAAAACAGTGTTGTCACTGACGCTAAAATAAAACTGCGCTAATACATTTTGAAATCGCTAAAATTTCTATGCGCTAATATAAAGCTGTTTACAGTATTACAGATTAATTACAGACAGATTTTGTACCTAATCAAACTTCACTACATACATACTGACTAAATTTTGTCAAAATGCAATCAAATTAATTACCCAAAGACCATTAACCAATGAAATGTGGTGTGCTTACAGTTAGACATAGATTCATCAACCTGCAAATTTTAGAACAATGAGAACCATTCTTGGTAAGTTTGATCAAATCTGATCAATAAAACAAGAGTCATTATCCAAAAACTACTGGCCAATCAGATTGCAGTATGCTTTTTAATTATGCTTTAATTAAGTTTATTGTTACCAAGTTATTTCAACAATAAACACATTGGCCAATATTACAGAGTACACATCTGAAAAACAAAATGGGGCAACATAAAAAGAAACAATGCACTCATGACAAAAAATCACATGTCAACATATTTTTGTAAATGATGGATATTTCTTGTATTAAAGTTAAATATGACATAGAAAATTAAGTTCTTTTATCAAATGCTAGCTTATGGATCAAATTATAATGATTATGTCTTACCACCTAGGTTTCAAATCCTACTGGGACAGATCATAATGCTGGCTTACAGATCTCGCTTGGACAGATCAACTTGTGGATCAGGATCACAACATGTATTACAACCTTGGTTTCAATGCAGACAGATAAAAATGCTGACTAATGGATCACAGCATAACTTACTAACTAGGTTTCAAATCCTTTTTGGCAGATCTTAATGTGGGACAGCTTATCAGTTGGCATGATTATTGTTGGTTTCAGAGTGTAATACAGGTACTGTGGTACATGTACTCCATTCTCCTCCACCCTCATAGAACAAAATGCCTTGATATGACATAAAGAATCTAGGCTAGAATTATAGAATCATTACAACACCCATAATATTTTTACCTTTCTTCTTGTTTCTTTTTCAACTCCAGAAGTTTTCTTTCTTGTTCCAAGATTTCTTCATCACCTGACTCCTGAATAGACAATAATGAGTTACAGGTGAAATTTTTAATTATTTCTGAGTTTACTTACATGATTTAGTAAAATCATTAACATAATATAATACACTTCAAATTTCTCAATTCAGCCAAATCTATCTCTCTGTAAATACCTCATTGGGTTTTTAACTGACCTAGCATAGTGACACAAGAATTCTGCATAGCACTGCATATATAACCATGACATGTTTGTCTACATAAAGGTTTTGTAATGTATTACATCAAATACTGGGGTAAAAATATTTTTACAATGCATATGAGCAGCAGGTTTATCTCTCTGTTTTTTATTTAATCTGACCTAGCATATTGACACAAGAATTCTGCATAGCACTGCATATATATCCATGACATGTTTGTCCACATACAGACTTGTAATGTATTACAATGAATATCTGGGTAGAAATATTTTTACAATGCATATGAGCAGCAGGTTTATCTCTCCGTTTTTTCTTTTTAAATCTGATCTAGCATAGTGACACAAGAATTCTGCATAGCACTGCATTATACATTTATGACATATTTTTCTACATATATGTAGTCCCATACAGAACATTAAATTTAATAAATTTACATTACATGAGCAGCAGATTTGCTAAATTTTTTGTAAAAACAACAACCCAAATTTTTCTCTGCACATCGCAATTTAAAATAAATTTATAACAAGTTTAATTAAAATTTCCAATTCTGTGTAAGAATTATGAAGCACACGCAGTAATATAACTTTTACTTTTGACCCAGACCTACAATTACTGCTCTCTGCACTTTTTTTTCATATTGACAAAAAATAGTGGCAATTTTTACTAAAATTCCTTAAAATAGTTTTAGAGATACAAAGTAGACAAAAAAATGTTTTTAAAAAGTATTTTGCATGTTATGTACTTGATCTTTGACCTGGACCATGGTGTATTGATTGTACTCTGTAATAAACACTTATGAAACACTGTTTTCTTGTTAAATACTTGAACATAAACATACATGTTGAATAATTAATATACCAGATGGAGAAAAATGCAGGGTCCGACTAGGGCTTGAAGGATGTGACCTCCTACCCTACTGACATCTGTTGTACTAACTGAGCTATCAAGGTAGCTATTTCTCTAGTTACTCTTGGGAACTCAGTGGCTGAATAGTCTAAAGGACACGCCTACAGATCACAGCTCCTCTCACCGCCTGGGTTTGTACCCTACTCAGTACAGATCCTTGTGTGAGAAAGTTTGTCAGTTCGCTTGCTGAAGGTCGGCGGTTTTCTCCGGACACTCTGGTTTCCCCCACCATCCCAGAACTGACCACTGAATGTGTGAAAGAATCTTGACTGGAACGTAAAACACCATTACTCCACTCCACTCTCCTGTTACTCTTAAATTTCCCAATCTTTAACATATACTCATTTAGACTTAACACTGTCACAATATTCAGAGTCCACTAAACTGTAGTAGGATTGACAAAATATGCAGTGACAGACCAAGACTCAAGCCTGTGGCCACTAAAATTATTTATTTACATGTACTTTCATAATTTAATTACATGTACTTTCATAGTTAATTTACATGTACTTACATTCACATTTTCTTGAATTTTCTTCAAATTTACAAATGTCCTATAAAATATAACAAATATTCCTTGATGTGTCAGTAAGTCCATAAATTAATAAAAATATTTTTGAATGTAAGAAATAAATTAAATCTCAAATAGTGCCACGTTTTTCTCCAGTACTTTGTTTTTGTTAGTAGATGTTGCATTTGTTATATCAAATTCTTTTTTAATCTTCTGTTTTTTCAATTTTTTTTTCTAAGTCCTCAGTTTTATTTGTTTCTTGGTTTGGTGTGTTAAGTTAATGGTTTTCTGCAGGTGGACATAATTTATGTCACAATATTGCAGTGGATGGATTTGAAGGGATGTAAGGGATTCACTGAACACAAGAGAAATACTGAAGAATGCAGGAAACCAACACCCTGCAAGTAGTAGAGTATAGTGTTGTTAACAGGTAGATACCCAGCAGTATTTAGAAGAGTTCTAATACTATAATAAGAATTGTGAAAAATAAATTAGATCTCCACACTAGTTCCTTACTTCTTTGGAAGGGCCTCTGTGATGGAGTGGTCCAATTCTTATGCTTATGGATCACTTGAATTCTCATCGCCAGTTTGTCAGTTAGCTTGCCAAAGGTGGGTGGTTTTCTTTGGACACTCCAGTTTTCTCCACAATTCTACAACTGTCAGTTTATAAGTGAAAAAATCTTGACTGGTGCATAAAACGCTATTACTCCACTCCTCTCCTAACTTCTTAGTATCAAGTTTGTGGAATTTGAGAATTTGTTTGCTAGAGATGTTTTCTGGTATAAATTAAAATAACCAAGGGGGTACCAAGAATTACCATATCAGATGGGATCAGATCACCCTTTAAATAAAGAAATGGTAATTAACACCTATCAAGTGGTCGTTCAAAATGTATGTATACCTGTTGTAATGGCCCTTGTTGAAACAGAAAATCTATTCATCATTAATAAAAAATCAGGAAAAGTAATACAATATTAATTCTAACATGTAAATTCTATATATAGTAAACATTATTTATGTCATTTAAAGTGCAAACAGTGTAATATGTTAATATAACAAATGTTGATCTGGTACTGATTCGGCCATTGTACAGACGGATCCATCATTCATCAGGTAAGTTAGTTGTCAATTTCTATTGATTAATTATTTAACAAAACAGTCATATTAATGACAAAAGCAATAACAACGTGTTTTACACACTTTTCTATTGACAACCACAGTTTACAAGAGTTACCTCTCTTTGACATTACGTAGAACTTTACGACAGGGATGCACCATTTTAGCTGTAAACTACTTAAAATCTTATCTAAAGCCATAATTCTTTTTTTGTACTTTGTTTATTTTTTAAACTGCATCTACTGAACCTAACGTAGACAAAATATGTAAATTAACTTTTCTAAAATTTCTCCTGTTTACTACTGTCTAACATGTATTGGTGAACAGTACCATACATATGCATATATATTTTCACTGTAAAATTGTTAAAAATCATCCTAGAGTCATCATTTTTTTAATTTGTTCATTTTCTTTTCTTTTATTCCTCCTGTATACTCTTTATACCTACCGAATAACAAGTGCTGACCTGGTGCTGATTCAGTAATTACAGAAACTGATACAATAATTCTAAAGAATGATTTTTTTCTACTGAAAGGAAGTGAGAAAAAAATATGGGATTAAAATATTGTTTTCTTGTGACTGCAACAGACTGCTACTACCACAAATTTTGGCAACATTTGATGTATAAATCACTTTCTGAATATAAATGGTGATTTTCTGCACAAATGCAATCACAGGCAAGAAACAAAAATTTAGCATGACCGTTCATTGTCACTAGAGTTGGTAAAATGCAACACTTTTAGAAATTGTAATTTAATACAGAGGAGTAATTTAATCTTCTGAACAACCCAGATTAAATGGAATCTGGTCCTACTGTGCAAAATGTTAATACAGATTCATATCGCGGTAAAATGAAACTTACTGTCTGGGAGTTGCATCTTCTGCGTCGTAAAACTCATCTAACTCACTATCAGAAGACATGTTTTTCACATTCTAAAACTATTTATGAAATGGGCATACTAATTATCTTCAGACAACACAGATCAAAGGGGCGTTGATCTACAATAATTGGCAAGATGTTGATGTAAACACAGCGGAAGCCATACCAGTAACAAGCCCTGTACCATACATGTAAAAAACAGAAAGGTTACGAAAGTTATCTTCCAATTATTGCGTTCGAATATACAAGAAAAATATATAAAGGACAACTGAGTTTTCTTGCTTGCTTCAATGGTTAATTAATCCTGTTATGGAGTTACCGGTCTCCGTAGATCTATACGGTGAATACAAACCACTTTAAAACATAATACATCATACAAATTTACTATCATTTATCGAGAGTACTCTGTTATATTTTTATCTATCAGCAATTTTAACCTTAATTAAAGAGCACCTGTAACCAGCAACATATTAAACGGACTGTAACAAATTTATTGAGAAATGCAGGGTCGGACCGGGGATCGAACCCGGGACCTCCCGCACTATAGGCGAGTGCTCTACCAACTGAGCTACCCAGACCGCGACAGATGATTTAACAGATCATTTCAATATAATAATATCGCAAACCATATCAAAATTAGTGACGAAATGAAAATAGTTATAGAAATTCACGTTTTTACCTTCACTTGATCACAAAGTTAACGCCTTGTGTTGAGAGTTACCTATATGTGACGTTACAACAGTCATAATAAGAAGTCGTATCTAACATATTGGACAGTAGTAATACATAATGATCAAAGAGCGACAGTATGGAGTAAAAAGTAACGGTTCGGACATGCATTAATTATGTGTATTAAAAGATGGTAACGGTCATTATTGGGTAAGCAGATAATCTTTTTTATGACAAATTTGGTGCATAGCCGTATTTCTTTGAACCAGAAACGGAAGAATTTGATGCACACATATTGAGTCAAACCCCAATAAACTCGGGAATTGTAATTAGTTATTACAAAAATATGCCGATGATAATTAGCTATTCAAATATACGAAAATTAATTATACCGTCTACATTTGGAAATGAATTAAATATAAAGTCGGACTGGACCGATTACCGACAGCATAATATGGAACAAACTGTAGTACCAGCCGGCTTTAATAATATATATATATATATATATATATATATATATATATATATATATATATATATATATATATATATATATATAAGGGGGGCAATGTCACCCCCACCCACAGTAAAAACTTCAACTGTTTTGTGCAATTTTCAGTCATAATTACATATTTATGACATGTAGATTTCTAGTTAAGTTTCATCGCTCAGTGACAGATGCTCTCACAATTATATAGTTTGCTACGTAGTTCTTTTGAACTGTCTGAATTCTGGGGTAATTTAAAAAGAAACAAAACTAAGATATTCTATCTCAAAATTATAATTTTTTAATCATTGTCATTGTTAAAATTGTAATGGTACTTTTTTCCACTGTAATGCAAAGAAAAGATGATAATAATAATAATCATTAATAATAATAATAATAATAATAATAATAATAATAATAATAATAATATAGACCGGTAATCTTTTAGTTCAATCTCGATATTGCAGCTTACGAAGAATAATGGGGGATTTCATTTTCTTTCTCAGTCGTTTTTGGAAAAATATTTTTTCTTGATTATATATAGGTTGTAGTAACGATCTATGCGATTTATATATCTTCTTAAGTTTGCTCTTCATTATCCCATAATAAATGGAAATCCTAAAAGTTTGTGCAACCCGATAACTCGATACTAAGATACACCTACATCTGTTTAACATGCAAACAAGCAAATAAACAAATAAGCAAACAAGCAAATAAGCAAATAAGCAAACAACTAAACAAGCAAATAAGCAAACAACTAAACAAGCAAATAAGCAAACAACTAAACAAGCAAATAAGCAAACAACTAAACAAGCACACGAATTTTATAAATTTGATGTTTTTGCAAACTTGGAATAGTAACCAAACCTCGGTTTGACACTCGGAAGATTTTTTTAAATGCTCAATATTGCAAATACCGTCCTTGAAAACTGTAAAATAAATAACACAAAATACTTCTATGACTTATTCTTCATTCAAAGATGAAATCACGATCAAGGAATTTTTCCGGCACATTCTAACTAATGTTTCAAAAGAATCACATGAGATTTGATTTGACACGAAAATGTTCATTATCATAAGCTCATTGCAAATGTAAAAATATCACTTCCAATACGACTCGGCGATATTTATGTATAAGTAAAACAATCTAGACTGTCTAGGATTGTCTCCTCTCATTAAAAAAAGAAAAGAAAAGAAATTGATAATTTTTATTTCAGTAAATTGTATTTGTACCGACAAACTAAAGGATACACAATTTGATAGTTATTTTCCATTGTAGATATATTTTTCACATACCAGTTAAATTTTGATGTGCCAGATGTGCACATTTCGGAAATAAATTCCTCAAGTATTTAAGTTATTGGTTTTTTAATAAGTTTGAACTGTCTGAGGGGGGGAACTTGTATGGCGGCGAATCTTGCAATGTGCGAACTGAAAAAATACGGCAGGGAGTCTTTTGGAGCGAATCGTCTGGACCCCTATATGAGAAAATGGTTCCGGAAGTCTTAGAATTTAATTTTTGTAAAATCGAACATTTCAACTAAAAAAATATGTAGTTTATATTGAAACAAAAGAAATAATGAGTTTTATTAATCGGTTTAAGATATATTGTTTTAATTAAACTTTTGAAATATATTCTGGTTATTTTCTTTTATATCAGAAAAGCTAGAACAAAGTTCCTAAATATTTCCCAGAATTCATTTCGCACCGGTTGCAAAATGGACGATTTGGTGGTCGAGGTGCTCGGCACCAACGGAGCTTATTACAAGGTATTTCATATTGCCTAAAGCGATTAATCAATTTTTTCCATAGTAGATAAAAGATTATTGTATCCTACATTGTATATTTTGGAGTTGATGCTAATGTGATAATATTTTTCACATACGCAACATTACATTCCAAATCACTGAAGTGACATGCCGTATTTTTTTACTTTCAATTTCAGCGTTCTTGTAACACGCCGGTTATTTATAAGAATAGTGGAAAAGATTATCGAGTATTGTGAAGTGGGGATCTTTTTATATTGTTTGATGTTTAGAGAATTGAAACTTTTTATTAAAATTGACCCGTTTATCTATAAAAGGATAAGAATTTTCTGCGAATGACTCATTAGATCTGAAAGTAGATAATCCATGTTGATCCATGCATGTTTATATAAAATCTATGTTATAACATGTCGATAAATCACCATTCTTGATTTTCTTTTGATAAGTTTTGGAAACCCATAAATTTGTAAATGTTTGATTTGCAAATTATGCCACATTATTTTAATTTTTGTTCAAGATTTTTCCCTTGAAAAAGAGCATGATTATTTCATAAATATTGAAAGTAAAATAAAATTTGAGTCAAATGTTAGAGTTATTTCTCAACAAAATCTCTTAATTGATGGTTTACAGATTATGGTGCCTTTCAATCACATCAGTGGTTTTCTACAGATATTCATATTTCCATTTTCACCGTAGAACAAACTGCCTTTATATAAGTTAGGGAGAGAAGCTTGGCAATACGCATAAAATATTAATTCACTTTATGTCTTGCTTAAATATTTGATTGTTAGTGAGAAATCTGAAATGGAACAATATCTGGGGGGAAATTATGGCCTCTTTTCTAAATAAACAGACATACTCTCTCTCTCTCTCCTTCCCTCCCTTCCTCCCCAATCCTCTTAATTTTAGATTCTCCCCTTATTAATTCTTATGTTCAATCTTTATTGAGGCTTGGACAAGCTTTATAAATAAATTCAATTGTTTTAAAAAATTTTATGTGGCTGTTTTTCATTTATACTTATGGATTCAGTTATCATTGTAATTTCCCAAAAATGTGACAAAATGCAGCAGTGTTTTCTCCAGCTTACTAAAACAGGGTCATTGATGACCCCCTTACATGAAAAGAGGGGTCATTTTTCAAAATGAAGGGGTCATGAAATTTTTGGAATAAAAATCAATTTTTTTGATATTTTACAATAAAGGAAATATTTGTTTGTAATTAGAGGATCTGTATTAATTTCTTTGTCTATGTTAAATTTAAATGTTTTATTTCAAATGCTACTTATATCTGTAATATTTGAAACAGTGAAATCGCGACAGTATCCCAAAACAGAAATTACTGAATGTTCTACCATCAACCCAAGTCAACAGATCATTATCATTCATTATTATTATCCACCCCTTCCCATATGCCTGTTTTACATATGATTTTATTATTTTCATAAATCATTAAAGGATATTTGTTTAACCAAATTTTATTAAGATCTCGATTTACATAAGTTTTTTTAATTTGACTGTGAGTCGTTGGCAAGTAAGTTACTACCAAATGCCGCCTGGTCATGTTCAGAGCCCCGTGCAGGACTTTGACACAAGTCGTTTAATGTTTAAAAACTTGGTCAAACGAGATTGTTTCGACTTTTCTTTTATGCCTGATGCAATGAGCGCTTATAATGACTATATAAATTAAGCGTTCAATACAAACATTTCAAAGATTAAGAATATAGACAGGTTCCTATATTAATGATAGTCATGTGGTATGACAATACAGAATTTCCGCTCAGTACTTTCGTTTTCAGTCCTGTCACCTTTTATAATTTACAGTAGCCAATTTCAATCTATGTAAAATTGGTTGCATCAAAAATAACGCAACAGCAAAACTAAGTTGCGCAATTCATAAAAAAAAAACGCGTCAAAAACACAAGAAACGCACTGTGGAGAAAACACTGATGCAGCATAATTTCACAATTTGGATTGGCATTGAATTTTATATAAACTTATGGTAGACTCTTTCAAAATGTGTTTATAGCATTTACTAAATGATTACTAGAAATCGTGTTGTTTTGATTAATTGAGAAATGGACATTAGATATAAAAATATCAGCACATTTGTATGTCCAACAGACCTATTGCCGATGTAATTAAAATAGATTTCTGTCAGTTGTCCTGCAGGGGTTCAAAATTATATTTCATAATGATAGGTCCAGAATTTTTTGCCTTTGTTTTTGATAGGTCTCAAATTAAGATAGACAGGTCCCATATCAGCACTGGTGAAAACTTATGACAAGTTATGTGTGTCAAAATCAAAAAAACTAATGTTGATCCAATTTGTTTATATTCTTGATTAAACATATATATTATTTACAACTTACAAATGCACAAGAGATAGTGTTGTCAAAGTGGATGCACATTATATTTTCATTTTCAGAAACACTTGGACAATAACAACTTTGTCAAATTGCAATAAATTAAGTGATTTTGAGACTGTTTTTTAATACACAAAAGAAAAGAAGAGTATTCTGATGTTTTTATACTCAAAGGAAGTGTATTTTAAAAATTGTCTCGGGAGAAAAACAGCAGGTTCATCAGACTTTTACAGTGAAAATCCCAATGGCCCCAAAGAAAAATCAAAAGGTCCTGGACCTCAGACTTGGGGAATTTTGAATCCCTGTCCTAATTGATGTAGAAACAATATAATGTCAAAATTGTGTATTGCATATTTTGTTAATTGTTTTTCAGGCTTTTATAAAGAATATATATGAAGATGAAGTTTCAGTAAAATTTGAAAATGAGTAAGTAAAACTCGTCAATAAATTTACATAAACTTGTAGACTTGATATGAGTCTTAATTTAGAAAAAGGAAAATTTATCAATTTTATAGAAATTTTGAACCTCTCTAATAATTTTCAAACATCATTGTAGCCATCACCTTTTTGGATACTTGTGTTGAACAGTTAAATAATTTTTAAAGTTCATCAGTAGAAAGTGACTGATTGATAAAAATCTTTTGAAAATCGTTTAAACAGAAGTAATAATTGATCATGGGGCAAATAGATGACTCATTGACGACAATAGATGACCCATTGACAACAAAAACAGACTCAATAACTGAAGTAAAAATATTCTTGTATCATGTGAAGGTGATTTAGAGTACTTCCAGACTTACTGTTGCTGAGGTGGACAACACTTCATGGTCATCATAAAGGAGATTCATTTCTTGAGATCCCTTCTTTATAGAATCATGATAGTTCTCCCTTTGGATAACACCGCATGGTTATCAAATGAGACAATGAGTTTTGTAATTTTCTAAAATCAGAAAAAGTTATGTTCTTGCTATCCTTACTTTCAGACTCTCACTGTAAATCTCACTTATTTGATATGTGGAGAACATCACTCGGATTTTACCTTACACTAAGCAAAGTTTCAATATCAAACTTCATTAGATTTTTTTTTTTTTACTGAGTGTGTCTTATTTTTGATGTAATTTTTATTGTAGTTGGCAACCTGAGCAAAGGATTCCATTTTCTAAAGTGCGCCTCGTTCCATCTGATCAAGCCAGAAAGACAGATTATGCAGAAGGTGAATTGGTGGAGGTACGTCATGATTCTAGCTAGTTGTTACGCTTTATATTTACAATGTCCTTGTTCTGTATAACTTTTTTTGAAACCAGATGTATTTATATGAACTATAATTACTATTTGATCACATGACCTGCATTTGTTTCTATGAGGCATATACCTGTGACATCATAAATTGACTGTTCTAGCACTGGACATGTATGTCATAAGCAGGCCTTCACAAACCCCGATTTTTGGCAAAAAACACGGATTCAAACTTAAAAAAGCTGATTGAAAAATATCTGAATCAGCTTTTTCCCCATAGGCTAATAGTAAGAAAATTCTTTAATGCCAGCTTGTTAACAATTAAAAGTACTCGGGACAGTGTCACAATTCACTGAACTTCCCTATTCACAGATAATTACCTAATACCTTTCAAGTTAATTGATTGCTAGTGGCTTCACCTGTTCACATCGTTTCTACTAGATTATACAAACACGTACACGTGCCTGATCGATCCAGTTTATAGATAGTTAATAACCTCCCCTGAATTCTATAAACAAGAGCTGACTAGATTGATAATGACCATTTTCAGGTTACCAACAACATGATCACGGCACTACACATGGTTTTTGTATCTGTTATATGTCCATCTATTTTAAGTTACCAGTGATGGGATTTTTGTAAGATATCAATTAGCGGTATTTATGAACATTTATTTATATATGTGTCATTGTCACACATCGACTTACAATTAAAATGACAGATATCCTGATGTACCAAACATAATTTCAGTTTAACTGTTTATTGACTTTTTGTTGCATTGCAAACAACTGAACAGTTATGGAAAGATAAAAAGCAGTACGTTAACACCATATTTTTATTATATATTTTATTTATTGTTTATTAGAAAACAGAAACAGAAAATTGTCCCGGGGAGGGGGGTACCCTTTGCCGATCATTGGGAGGGGGGGTTGATGTACCCTTTGCCTACCAACGATTGACCCTTACCGGCGTTTGTGGAGCCCTGGTCATAAGCAATAATGTTTTAAATTCATTAAGGTTTTGGAAAAAACATGACATTTTATAGACATTTCAGTGGTTAAATAAACTTTGACATCTTTGAGCAATTTTTGAAAGTTATTGATAATATTGGGTTAAGTTGGCATGGAGGAAAAAGTGAACTGTAGTAATGTTATTCATGCTCCAGTCCAAGGTTTTTAGACGTGTATAAAATTAGTCAGCTCTTTGATGGTGGAAGAAAACAACTGTATTGAGAAAAAAGCTGACTATCAGCAAGAAAACTGATCAAAATTCTTGGCACTAGAATAATTCAAATTGGGATTTGATTAAAAAAGGAAAGAAGCTACAATTCGTTAATTTGTATTTTGGACTAATGGTCTATTATGGCCCCCTTTGTGAATGCCACAGAGTTTATTTCAAACCGTTTCCTGATTTACAAGTTATTGTGGATGTCTTTGTAGGTATATTCTAAAGCCAGTGAAGGCGAGGCATGTGGCTGGTGGAAAGCTAAAGTTAAAATGTTAAAAGGAGAATTTGCCGTTATAGATTATGTAGGCTGGGATACTACATATACAGATATTGTGCCATTGGATAAAGTTAGACCTATAAATAATAAGTAAGTTTATTTATATGTGCATTCACGGAAGGTTTGTTATGATTTAATCTGCCATATACTTTACATTTAGACCCTGTGATTGATGATGGGGACACAGTATTGTCTTGAGAGACTACTCTAGTTTTGATAGATTTAATTGTTTATTTATTTGTTTTAATGTTTAAGTGTGTTTACAATAAAACCTATTCCATGGGGAAAAAGTGACCACTATTTAATATAAAGCAAGTAAAATAAGAGGAATGTACATATAGGAACCACCATGCATGTCTATCTGTTGACTGTTGTGTCCGGGCCTGAACTGCCAGAATTTTGTGCCCAACTGTCTGAAGATTTATGTCAAAGCCCAAACTTTTGGTGCTCTGTTGTAATTTCACCTCCAACTGTCAGAAAATTTATGTCAAAGCCCAAACTTTTGGTGCTCTGTGGTAATTTCATGTCCAATCGTCAGAAGATTTATGTCCAGGCCCAAACTTTTTGTGTTCTGTCGTAATTCATGTCCAACTTACTGTATATTTATGTCCAGGCCCAAACTTTTTGTGTTCTGTCGTAATTCATGTCCATCTTACTGTATATTTATGTCCAGGCCCAAACTTTTTGTGCTCTGTCAAAATTTCATGTCCAACTGTCATAAGATTTATGTCAAGACCCAAACTTTTTGTCCTCTGTCCTAATTTCATGTCATACTGTCATAAGATTTATGTCAAGACCCACACTTTTGTGCTCTGTCGTAATTTCATGTCATACTGTCTGAAGATTTATGTCAAGGCCCAAAGTTTTGTGGTCTGTTTAAATTTCATGTCATACTGTCTGAAGATTTATGTCAAGACCCAAACTTTTTGTGCTCTGTTGTAATTTCATGTCATACTGTCAGAAGATTTATTTCAAGGTCCAAACTTTTTGTGCTCTGTCGTAATTTCATGTCATACTGTCTGAAGATTTATGTCAAGACCAAAACTTTTGTGCTCTGTGGTAATTTTATGTCATACTGTCTGATGATTTATGTCAAGGCCCAAACTTTTTGTGCTCTGTTGAAATTTCATTTCCAACTCTCAGAAGATTTATGTCAAGGCCCAAACTTTTGTGCTCTGTTGAAATTTCATGTCCAACTGTCAGAAGATTTATTTCCAGACCCAAACTTTTGTGCTCTGTTGTAATTTTATGTCCAACTGTCAGAAGATTTATTTCCAGACCCAAACTTTTGTGCTCTGTTGAAATTTTATGTCATACTGTCTGAAGATTTATGTCAAGACCAAAACTTTTGTGCTCTGTGGTAATTTTATGTCATACTGTCTGAAGATTTATGTCAAGACCAAAACTTTTGTGCTCTGTGGTAATTTCATGTCATACTGTCTGAAGATTTATGTCAAGACCAAAACTTTTGTGCTCTGTGGTAATTTTATGTCATACTGTCTGATGATTTATGTCAAGACCCAAACTTTTGTGCTCTGTTGAAATTTCATGTCCAACTATCAGAAGATTTATGTCAAGGCCCAAACTTTTTGTGCTCTGTTGAAATTTCATGTCCAACTATCAGAAGATTTATGTCAAGACCCAAACTTTTTGTGCTCTGTTGAAATTTCATGTCCAACTATCAGAAGATTTATGTCAAGGCCCAAACTTTTTGTGCTCTGTTGTAATTTTATGTCCAACTATCAGAAGATTTATGTCAAGACCCAAACTTTTGTGCTCTGTTGAAATTTCATGTCCAACTATCAGAAGATTTATGTCAAGACCCAAACTTTTGTGCTCTGTTGAAATTTCATGTCCAACTATCAGAAGATTTATGTCAAGACCCAAACTTTTTGTGCTCTGTTGAAATTTCATGTCCAACTGTCAGAAGATTTATGTCAAGGCCCAAACTTTTGTGCTCTGTTGAAATTTCATGTCCAACTATCAGAAGATTTATGTCAAGACCCAAACTTTTGTGCTCTGTTGAAATTTCATGTCCAACTATCAGAAGATTTATGTCAAGACCCAAACTTTTGTGCTCTGTTGAAATTTCATGTCCAACTATCAGAAGATTTATGTCAAGACCCAAACTTTTGTGCTCTGTTGAAATTTCATGTCCAACTATCAGAAGATTTATGTCAAGGCCCAAACTTTTGTGCTCTGTTGAAATTTCATGTCCAACTATCAGAAGATTTATGTCAAGACCCAAACTTTTTGTGCTCTGTTGAAATTTCATGTCCAACTATCAGAAGATTTATGTCAAGGCCCAAACTTTTTGTGCTCTGTTGTAATTTTATGTCCAACTATCAGAAGATTTATGTCAAGACCCAAACTTTTTGTGCTCTGTTGAAATTTCATGTCCAACTATCAGAAGATTTATGTCAAGACCCAAACTTTTGTGCTCTGTTGAAATTTCATGTCCAACTATCAGAAGATTTATGTCAAGGCCCAAACTTTTTGTGCTCTGTTGAAATTTCATGTCCAACTATCAGAAGATTTATGTCAAGACCCAAACTTTTTGTGCTCTGTTGTAATTTTATGTCCAACTATCAGAAGATTTATGTCAAGGCCCAAACTTTTTGTGCTCTGTTGTAATTTTATGTCCAACTATCAGAAGATTTATGTCAAGACCCAAACTTTTTGTGCTCTGTTGAAATTTCATGTCCAACTATCAGAAGATTTATGTCAAGACCCAAACTTTTGTGCTCTGTTGAAATTTCATGTCCAACTATCAGAAGATTTATGTCAAGGCCCAAACTTTTTGTGCTCTGTTGAAATTTCATGTCCAACTATCAGAAGATTTATGTCAAGACCCAAACTTTTGTGCTCTGTTGAAATTTCATGTCCAACTATCAGAAGATTTATGTCAAGGCCCAAACTTTTTGTGCTCTGTTGAAATTTCATGTCCAACTGTCAGAAGATTTATGTCAAGGCCCAAACTTTTTGTGCTCTGTTGAAATTTCATGTCCAACTATCAGAAGATTTATGTCAAGACCCAAACTTTTTGTGCTCTGTTGAAATTTCATGTCCAACTATCAGAAGATTTATGTCAAGACCCAAACTTTTTGTGCTCTGTTGAATTTTCTCATCCAACTGTCTGTAGGTTTATATGCTTTGCAAGAATATCTTAAAACATGACATACATGTACATGTACATTATTTCTGTGGTACCATGATTTATCTTAACCTTGAATCAATGTTACATTTTGAAGGTCAAGGTCACTAAGGGTGTGTAGGATATTGTGTCACATATACTTGTTGATTGTAGCATATTTATAATGACCATTAGTAACTGACTCAATAAATTTTTTTTTACAGTGCACCTATAAGTAAAAGTAGTTTTTATAAGTATGTGTTAGAAGTACCAGTTGATCTCAGAGATGCGTAAGTACAAAAATACCTGTAGTTAGTACATGGTTTGAATTTTTGCCAGTCCTTTAACCAAACACCAATGTCATTTTTACTGGACATTAAAAATTTTTAAAAATTTTAAAAAATTTTTTGTTTATTTTAAAAAGCAATAAATATTGAGATTTGCACTATTTTGAATATATTTCAGTCTAATTGCAGTCTAATCTAAAGGAGAATAATATTTCCTATATATCAGATTTCTCTTGCTTGCAAAAGCTTCAGAGATTCCTGTACTTTTGATGGAAAATCTTAATTAAAAGTTATGCATTAATACAGTTCTTAAAAGTTATAATACTTGATTTTCATTAAAATTCTTTTAATGCATTTCAAATGCTGTTGTGATTAAGAATATCATTTATGCTATCATAGAGGTTCTCTTCACAAAAGGAGGAAGATACTATAAAGACAGCAGTGTTATTAACAAGTTTGTGAACGTTTTTGTTCTAGGCATCATTTTATCAAGGGTGTTATGTTGTTTATTAAATAGACCTTAAAATTAGACATAGATGTTATGTATGTACCAGGGCTCCTGATAAGGATTTTTTAGGGTGGGTCCATAGGACCCACCTTGACTGAAATGGGTGAATCCAAGAACATCACCCTAGAGTCCAACAAGCTACATCTGAACCTTGTAATGTATATATATCCAGAAAAGCTACTAGAGCTATCTTTTCTGGGTCCTGTCCAATTTTTACATGTCCGTGATGCGTAGCCTCACCTTATCAGGAATCGTGTACTTGCATCAGATACACAGAAATCTTTATGATTAGAGTAATGGGGTAGAATAATGGAGTTTTGTTCCCAATTCAAGAATTTCACATGCACTTGGATGGTGGAGGAAATTGAAATGCACCGACGACTTTACATACAGTACATGTATATCTAGATGGTTCTATTATTATAACACATCATTGTTTTGAAATAAAATTAAGAATTGAAAGGATTAATTGATATTTCGATTCTTAGCTGTTGACACTGTGAGCATGGATGCCAGGAGAAATATGGTGAATTGATTCTTTTTGTAACCTACCTGAGATAATTTTGTTATATGCATGTTTTTTATAATTCCAGGTGCAAAGATGAAAATGCTCATTTAGAATTTAAGAAACATTTAGGTGCTGCCTCTGTATTATATAATTCTTCAGATGGAACATTAGATATACTTGTAAGTCCTCATTTAATATTAAACTCTCTCTCTATATATATATATATATATTAAGATTTTTAGAAACATTTAGGTTCTGTGTTTGTATTAAACAACTCTAAAAATGGACATAAGATTACCAGTGTTTTTTCTCTTTTTCATGTAGAATGTGTATTTAAGAAAAAATTCTCTCTTTCTCTCATTCTATCTCTCTCTCACACACAAACACAGGGCTCAAAATAAGGGCGAAGTTGGGCGATAACTTCGCCCTGTTTCAAAAAACTTCGCCCGAAAAAGCGAAGTCGAAGTCGCCCTTATTTTTGAAACCCATTATCGGGAACTCTGTTGTGTTAAGTTATCTAATTTAACGATAAAATCCGAGGTGTTCGGGCTGCCGTCAACAAGTGATTTACAGGTGTCAGGATGCATGTTAAGTATCCCGATTGGTTTAGTAATTAACGGATTAACACTTCACGAAAGGACTTCTCCCACGCGCCTAAGATAATAGGCAGTTAATCAAAGACGTTTTACAGCCCGAGTATACATCAATTATCTGATACAGTATTCCTTGTGTTAGGATTTTCGGCGATATTTGTATGGGATCGCGCCTGTAATTTTTCATTGAAATTGAAAGTGATTAAAACCACTGTGATATCAAAGACAGATAACTTATTTTCGAAATAAAATCATTGTATAAACTTAAACACAAGTATCAACATACTATAATGAGACATCACCGATGGATTTGTTTACAATGCCGCCATTTGACCAACATACAAATTCGACATATTTCATTGGTCAGGTCAAAGTTGAACAAAGTGATGCTTTTGGAATGTAAGGTGGTTCTTCTCTTTTCTTAGATAAGACAACCAGTTTGAACACCTCAAAAATTACGTTCACACCGAGGAATATTATTTTGTGAAAATATAAGTTTATTTTTAATAAAAATAAACTATAAAAATTCTTTTAACAATATTTTTATAATTTACTTTCACATAAAATTTATATCTGTTTAATGTTACATATGAAAAAAATTTAAACTGATAATAAACTGCTCACCTCTAATATCATTATTTATTAAAAAGAGTTCAAATACTTAAAACATAAATAAATATTTTAAATATTTATAATAAATAAATAAATAAATTGATAGATAAATAAATAAATAAAATTTTGAAACAAAATCAGGGTGAGATCTTGCTCCTGAGAAGTATGAGCCAAAACTTAGCCAACTTTAACATTAAGGAGCCAGGTGATGACAAAATTAAGCAAATTATTAAAGATAGCACTTTTGCTTCCAATTTCAAGTGCGCCTTGTATAAGGGGTTTTTCCACCAAAAGCAGGATTTTATCAAAGTTTTTGACATCTTTTTCAAACAGTACATTAAATTATCTCATGCATATTTCTGAAGATGGACCAGCATGTTGCAATGTCTATTGTGTAATACAAGATATGAAATGTTTGATCGCGACAGGATGACAGAAATTCCAATGTCGTGAATAGCGTTGCGCAAAAACTTCTCCCTGTTTTGAAAAACTTCTCCCTAACTTTGGCTGAGGGAGAAGTCACTTCTCCTTGTTTTAAAATCTAATTTGAGCCCTGCAAACATACACACATACACAAAAATAGGCTGTCTTTATTATCAGATGGTACTTTAAATCTTTCAAACCTCCCCTGTGCTCTCTCTCTCTCTCTCTCTCTCTCTCTCTCTCTCTCTCTCTCTCTCTCTCTCTCTCAAAAATGATTTTTAGCTCACCTGAGCACAAAGTGCACAAGAGAGCTATTGTGATGGGTCATAGTCCATCCTGCTTTGTGCGTCAACTTTTGATTGTTAACACTTCTGAGGCCCCAATATTAGTCAATCTTCATCAAACATTGTCAGAATGATTCTCTTGACAGAAGCTAGCTGGAGTTTGTATATGGCTCATGTTGGGTCAATAAGTAGATCAGGAGGTCAAATTATAGAAAAACCATGTGAACACTCCTGAGGCCCCAATTTTAGTCCAATCTTCATTAAACTTCGTCAGAATGATGCTCTTGACAAAAGCTAGCTCAAGTTCGTATATGGGTCATGTTGGGTCAATAAGTAGGTCTCTAGATCAAATTATATAAAAACCTTGTTAACACTCCTGAGGCCCCAATTTTAGTCCAATCTTCATCAAACTGGCTCAGAATGATCCTCCTGGCAAAAGCTAGCTCAAGTTTGTATATGGGTCATGTTGGATCAATAAGTAGGTCACTAGCTCGAAATATAAGAAAAATCTCCTTTAAGATTAGAAGCTCCAGTTTGTTAAAATCAAGCTGAGTGTACATCATTTTCAGGTGAGCATCCAGGGCCTTCCTAGCCCTCTTGTTATACTATATATACAAAATATTTTTTGTTTTTTATTTCCTTATTACCTCCACTTACTGGTATATACCTTATACGAAATGTATGTTAACCTTTTTTTTTTAGTCAACCAATGATTCAGTTAATAAGAGAGCATCCATGATGGGTGATATGCATTTAAGGAACATACGACAAAAACTATTACTTAAACAAAGAACAGAGGAAGCTGTTAAAAGATTACAGGTAAGAATACAATTATACTTTAGGTATAAGGTATAAGCTAGCTTTGGAATTGCATGAACGGGTGTTTTTGGCTATGGATTCTTGATTGAAGGTTCAAGAGTTCAAGCTTGGTTCTAATTTATCTATAAGCAAAATTCATTATTCTATCCAGATGATTAATGCAAAAATTTCAGCAGAAATGTAGATTTATCATGCATTTTACTTATCTCTTCCAAAGAGGAGTTTTATTATCTGGGTTTGCTTCAAGGGACCTTTGAATATGCACAGATTGAGCAAAGGCCCTGTATTTCTACTCATATTAATTAGCTATATGAGCTCTGTGTATCTGGTCAGATTGAGCAAAAGCTCTCTGTATCTTTTCAAATTGAGCAGAGGCCCTGTGTATCTGTTCAGATTGAGCAAAGTCCCTTTATATCTGTTAATATTGAGCAGAGGCCATGTGTATCTAAAAGCGCTATTTTTGTATATATTTTATTAAACATAAATATTGCCTTAATGGTTGATCATCTTAAACTTTTCAGGGACAGAATTAAACACACTTACCATATAACTTCTGTTTCTATTTCAGAGTACAAAAATCCGTTCCGGATACATGGAAGAGTTCGTGGTCAGAGAGGACTTAATGGGTCTAGCTATAGGTACACATGGTGCAAACATACAACAGGCAAGACGTGTAGATGGTATTACTGCTATAGAATTAGATGAATCTACGTGTACATTTAAAGTTCATGGAGAGGTAATGAATTTCACTGTTATATGATCTTTTTATCTCTTCTACAAACATACACATTGGGGCTTAATAGACCCTTCAGTCTGTGCTTCTGGTCCTTGATAATTTGATTCGAATCCTGATATTTAAAAATGAAAGAAATTTTAAAGAAAGTTTTGACAACTGAAATTCAAATTTCCCATGGAAGTCTTGATAATAATTAACATGGTTCCACACAGTGGTCTAGCAAAATCCCCACACCTTTGGAAAGTTACGTATGATTTGGTGGGGTTCACCATGACACACGATTAGTCGCCTCATGTTTCTGCAGAACTCTTTTTTAAAAAGATTACATTGCATGTTTCCATCATCCAATTCTTTACAGGTATACATTTACTTATGCAATGCCATTGAGATAAATAAAAAACACCCAATACCCTAATATGATATATATATATAACAAACTTAACATAAACCTTAATGGTAATATCAAGTGGTACTTTGGTGAACCCCAGTATCATTCAGTTGATTCCTTTTATATCATTCATTGTGAATTGTAGTCCCAAGAAGCAGTAAAGAAAGCCAGATCTATGTTGGAGTATGCTGAAGATACATTTCAAGTGCCAAGAGAATTAGTTGGTTTGTACATGTATATTTTTTACAATTCACATTTTATAATATATTTTTTTTATGCCAATTTTGGTATTGGCTTATAAGATGTTCCCTTTTCATCATTATGTATGAATTATTCATATACTTCTCTCCTGATGACAAACTTGTTTTTTTGCATGCATTGTGAGATTGTGAAGGTTTGGATCTCGTGACCTTTAACCTATAGTCTAAAGTTCACCTTTAACCTATAGTTTAAAATTAATATTTAAAATTTGTTGTTAGCTTAACTGGCTATAGCCAGCTGAGCTTATGTCATGGCGAAGTGTTCGTGCGTGCATGTGTGCTTGCGTAAACTTCAATCTTCTTCTCCGAAACCACATGACCAAATGAAACCAAATTTGGAATGGAAGGCTCTTAGGTGGAGAAGATTAAAGTTTGTAATTTTTGGCCTGATCCTAAATCCAAGATGGCCGCTGTTACTATAAATAGAAAAAACAAGATAATGGCCATAACATATTTATTTGTTGATCAATTTGTTTCAAATTTGGTATATGGAATGAAGAACTCTGGCCATTTAAAACATTTAACGGGTTTTTTCCATAACATTTTTCATTGGCATGTGATTGGCACAATATGCAAATTAGCAGCTAAATATAGCCGATTCTTTGAAAACCTTCTCCGAAATTATGACTTAATGAAACCAAATTTGGTGTGGAAGGTCCCTAGGTGAAGTAGATTAAAGTTTGTGATTTTCAGCCTGATCCTAAATCCAAAATGGCAGCTGTTACTATAAATAGAAAAAACAGGAAACAGGCCATAACATATTAAGTCGATCAATTTGGTTCAAGTTTTGTATATTGAATGTAGAACTCTGGTCATTTAAAATATATATTGGGGTTTTCTGTAAAATTTTTCATTGGCATGTATTTGGTGCTATATGCAAATTAGCAGCGGAATATAGCCAATTCTTTGAAAACTTCTTTTCCAAAATTACATGACCAAATGAAACTTAATTTGGTGTGGAAGGTCCCTAGATGGAGTACCGTAAATCCCCGCATATAAGACGGGTTATTTTACCTTAAAATTTATTTTTTGAGAAGGGGGGTCGTCTTATACAACGGTAACCAACTGAGGGGTTGAAATTCTTGAGAAAATGTCCACACACGATCGTAATGTCCGCCATCTTTGTTTTTGTTTATTGCAGTTTCATAATGGTTGATATATTTTACAGATTATTCGTAACATACAAGAAACGCGAATCACGTGCTTTGAAATTTTTGTAGATGTGTATATAATGATCTTTTAATAAAATAAAGTTATAATAAATTATTAAAATAAGAAATAAAAAGAAATAATCAAGGGTTTGGTAAGTACAGTAATCAAAGAGGCGGGAAATATTCTGTACAATATTTTATTCTTTTTGTTTACTTTTATCAACAATCTAGAAATTACATAAACCACACTTTGTCTGCTTCACACGCAAAGGGCAATATGTTTTGAATATCAGGATTCCTGTCTTCAACAGCTGATTGATAATCTAATAAACAATAACGAAATTTTACACGCAAAATAGTGCAAAGTTTGCGATTTAATTTCTTGCTTGAAACTTATTTTTTCTCCATGAAATTTTTTTCGATGTTTTTATCCTTTACCATTTTTGATTTCGAAGTCAGTTTGGCTATACAGACAACGATATTTTCCAAAAACGTATACGTGGCAATAGCCATTCCATTATTACCAAGTACTTGGCAATAGCCTCGGCCTTTTTAAAATGTAGTTTATTGAATTTATTTAAAAACGGAACAGATATACGTTTTCATGATTACTTATGATGAGATGTTCTGGCATATTTTATTTTTTTACGTTTTCTGATTTATTCAAAATTAAACGGCAAAAATTAATTTCACAAGTACGGTATTTAAAATAAAAAATATAAATAGGCGAAAATTGGTGGAAAGTTTATGGTCCGATCGGTAGCGTCAAATACCGGTACCAGTATGACCTTGTCTGAAAATCATGGTCGTCTTATAGGTGCAGTATCGCCTGAAATCATAAAAAATGACGGGAAAATCCCACCCCGTCTTATAGGCGAAGTAGTCTTATATCAGGGGATTTACGGTAGATTAAAGTTTCTAATTTTCAGCCCAATCCTAAATCCAAGATGGCTGCTGTTACTATAGTAGAAAAAAACAGGAAAATGGCCATAACATATTTGTTGATCAATTTGGTTCAAATTTGATATATGGAATGTAGAAATCTGCTTTTAATAGTTTAACCTATAGTTTTAAGTTCACATTTAACCTATAGGTTAAAGTTCATATTCAAAATTTGTAGCTTTTCATGACATCATTTTACTAATGTATGTCATCATACTTTTTTCTTCTTTCTCATGTATTCACTGGTCTATTTTGGCTAAGACAGAATTAAATAACAAATATACATGTACTAATTTGTATTTCAGCAAAAGTTATTGGTAAAAACGGCAGAAATATACAGGATATTGTAGACAAATCAGGTGTTGTTAGAGTGAAGATAGAGGGGGATAATGAACATGAAGCTCCCAGAGAAGAGGTAATACTGGTTGGCATTTAGTATTTAAATGTATGAATTTTTTTTTTTTTTCTAAACTGTGAATTTGATCTCAACACCAGTATTACAAAGCAATCTTTTTAAAATAAGTTGTATCTTGATTGTTTAATATTACAGTAACCATGGTTACATGGTTGACTAAACAACATAAAAAATCACATTGTAACAGTATCCTTAGTTGCACAAACCAAATATAGGTAGATGTAGTAGTCATAATGTAACAGTAACTATGGTTACAAATGCCAAATACATTTGTATAAGAGTATGTAGTTGTTGAAAGAGCCATAATTGTAACAGTAACCATGGTTACATATGCCTTATGCATTAAGTGTAAGTTTTGTACCTGAAATAGCCATATTGTAACTGTAACCATGGTTACAAAAGCCCAATACATTGTGTATAAGAATATGTAGTTGAAAGAGCCATAATTGATTTATCAGATATAAATGCATGTAGTAGCCATATTTTAACCATGACTTTAGTTACATATATTTTCTCAAAGATGAATATTAGAGTAATCAAAACAGTTTTTGCCAAACTTTATTACACTGGATTTATTATGAAAGAAATTGATAAACACAATACAAATCCTGTAGAAGGTACTATCAATGCAGTTTACAATGTTGATGATAAAATGTCTTAAGCAGCAGAAACTATTGCCATTTATATTAAGTATTATTTTATACCCACAATTTTTTCCTATTATTAAAGCAGTTAGCTTTTGATCACAGTGCCGCTCACCGAAGTACATGTAGATCCCTCTGTTGAGAAAGTTCAGTGAATTTTTTTCTGGTTCAGGTTTTCTATGCTAATGCAAATCTCACTGCCTCAATGTCAGTAAAATGTGGTACTGTTGTATCAGGCCGAAAACACAATTACTCAGATCCTTTCTAGTTTCCTACTAAAAAGCATGCATAAAATATATATATACTTGTATACTTGATAAGTACGATACATGTACAAATCACTGATTCTTCCAGATGGATAGCACTGATAATTCTAAGCCTTTGTCAGTAGACTGGGCTGCTACTAATTACTGGCAGACAACTCCGGTTTGTACTAACATTAAAATATTTTATTAGTAGTTGATCTTATAGTGACTTATGTCCATTGTTTTTGGTGGTGTTATAAGAATTGGAATTCTACATTTTTTTTGTATGCTTTCTGGAGTAATTCTTTTTTTTACTTAGTATGCAAGATTTTTATTTTTTAGTTGGTGTAAGGTTAGATCTTTTCTTTATTTTTGCCAGTGCAAATTACAGGAAAAGTATGGTTTTCGGTTGCTAATGCATACATTGACAGTTTATTTGACCCTTTCTTTTGCTAGGTTTAAAGCCAACTTAAGCAAATCCTGCTGTGCGATTTTTTGCACTCTTTTTAATTAGTACATATGTATAAAAAAAAAAAAAATAAAATAATAATAAATAAATTTTTGCACTCTTTTAAATTAGTGAATCAAAATAATAATAATAATAATAATAAAAAAATGAATAGATAAAAAAATGAATGAATAAAAAAAAATAATAATAAAAATATTAAAATAAGTTTTAATGGCATTTAGTAGTACTTGTAATTTTAGTAAAATTTTTAGTGTGGTTCTGGGTGTTATGAGTTAAGTTGTTGATGTATAAAGTGTTTTGTTTTGTTTTTTGTTTTTAGCTCACCTGAGCACAAAGTGCTCAAGTGAGCTATTGTGGTGGGTCATTGTCCGGCGTGCGTCGTGCGTCAACTTTTGATTGTTAACACTCCTGAGGCCACAATTTAAGTGCAATCTTAATCAAACTTTCTCAGAATGATCGTCTTGACAAAAGCTAGCTCAAGTTCGTATATGGGCAATGTTGGGTCAATAAGTAGGTCACTAGGTCAAATTGTAGAAAAACCTTGTTAACACTCCTGAGGACCCAATTTCAGTCCAGTCTTCATGAAACTTAGTCAGAATGATCATCTTCACAAAAGCTAGTTCAAGTTCGTATATGGGCCATGTTGGGTCAATAAGTAGGTCACTAGGTCAAATTGTAGAAAAACCTTGTTAACACTCCTGAGGACCCAATTTTAGTCCAATCTTCATCAAACTTAGTCAGTATGCTGCTCTTGACAAAAGCTAGCTCAAGTTCGTATATGGGCCATGTTGGGTCAATAAGTAGGTCACTAGGTCAAATTGTAGAAAAACCTTGTTAACACTCCTGAGGACCCAATTTTAGTCCAATCTTCATCAAACTTAGTCAGAATGATGCTCTTGACAAAAGCTAGCTCAAGTTAGTATATGGGCCATGTTGGGTCAATAAGTAGGTCACTAGGTCAAATTGTAGAAAAACCTTGTTAACACTCCTGAGGACCCAATTTTAGTCCAATCTTCATCAAACTTAGTCAGAATGATCATCTTGAAAAAATCTAGTTCAAGGTCATATATGGGCCATGTTGGGTCAATAAGTAGGTCACTAGGTCAAATTGTAGAAAAACCTTGTTAACACTAATGAGGACCCAATTTTAGTCCAATCTTCATCAAACTTAGTCAGAGTGATCTTCTTGACAAAAGCTAGCTCAAGTTTTTATATGGGCCATGTTGGATCAATAAGTAGGTCACTAGGTCAAATTGTAAAAAAAAACCTTGTTAACACTCCTGAGGCCCCAATTTTAGTCCAATCTTCTTTAAACTTAGTCAGAATGATCTTCTTGACAAAAGCTAGTTCAAGGTTGTATATGGGCCATGTTGGGTCAGTAAGTAGGTCACTAGGTCAAATTGTAATAAAACCTTGTTAACAATCCTGAGGACCCAATTTTAGTCCAATCTTCATCAAACTTAGTCACAATAAACTTCTTGACAAAAGCTAGCTCAAGTTTGTATATGGGCCATGTTGGGTCAATAAATAGGTCACTAGGTCGGATTGTAATAAAACCTTGTAAACACTCCTGAGGACCCAATTTTAGTCCAATCTTCATCAAACTTAGTCAGAATGATGCTCTTGACAAAAGCTAGCTCAAGTTAGTATATGGGCCATGTTGGGTCAATAAGTAGGTCACTAGGTCAAATTGTAGAAAAACCTTGTTAACACTCTTGAGGACCTAATTTTAGTCCAATCTTCATCAAACTTAGTCAGAATGATCTTCTTGACAAAAGCTAGCTCAAGGTCGTATATGGGCCATGTTGGGTCAATAAGTAGGTCACTAGGTCAAATTGTAAGAAAACCTTGTTAACACTCCTGAGGATCCAATTTTAGTTCAATCTTCATCAAACTTAGTCAGAATGATGCTCTTGACAAAAGCTATCTCGAGTTTGTATATGGGCTATGTTGGGTCAATAATTAGGTCACTAGGTCGAATTATATAAAAACCTTGTTAACACATATGAGGGGATCCATTTTAGACCAATCTTATCAAACTGTCTCAGAATGATGCTCTTGACAAAAGCTAGCTCAAGTTTATATATGGGTCATTTTGTTTCAATAAGTAGGTCACTAGCTCGAAATATAGGAAAAAATCTCTTTTAAGAATAGAAGCTCCAGTTTGCCAAAATCAAGCTGAGTGTACATCATTTTCAGGTGAGCGTCCAGGGCCTTCATGGCCCTCTTGTTTTTTTTTTTAAAAGGATTATTATATTACTGGCTACACAAACTAGCTTATACCCTGTCAATACGAGTAAGTAGTCAGCTCCCAGTCTGACAGATCCTAGTGTGAAAAAGTTTGTCAGTTTGCTGGCCATGGGATATGGTTTTCTCCAGGAACTCTGGTTTTCTCATCATTCTAGAACTGATAGTTGAACTACACCATCGATTATCGGTTATATAACATCCTGTAAATCTCTATTATTAATTTTCAACTTCTCAAGAATATGAGGAATATTTTTTTTTTGGGCAAAACATTTGAAAATTTGGTTTTAAGTCACATGAACTTTTAATGTCAAGTACTTATTATTGAGAAATAGTTGATCAACGTGTCTCATTAAGAAAGTCCATTTGATATTTTTTTCTTTCCAAATAAGCTTGTTATTTTCCCTATAAACTTTCATTGATTTCAAGAATTAAACTTGCAATCATAACATTTTTATATTTACGATTATTTGGAATAAGTGGAAGTTTATGAAAAAATCTATGTACCATATATGATGCATTGCATTTTTATCATTTTTTCAGGGTCAAGTGCCTTTTATATTTGTTGGTACATCAGAAAATATTGGAAATGCCAAGATATTACTGGAATACCATCTAGATCACTTAAAGGTGGGTAATGATAGATAATGTTATTCAGGAAAAATATAAGGTCAGACAACAGTTAGAGCTCAGAACCTTTGTTGGTTAAGGCACTTCCCATTTTGCATTCATCCTTTTCCAGTTATTCTTAAGTTTTCCTTGGGACTATGAGGAATCTCACCAAAACTTCCTTGGATTGACTTTTAATATGGTCACATATGCCTATCCACCAATTCTAAGGATCACGTCAAACTTTAACAGGAGGGAGAAAAAAATACAGGGTTGCACTGTAGGAGATACCATATAGCAGGATATTTTTAAAAAAATCCTGGGTGCAAATGTTGGCGGTATTATTAAAATCCCTAAAATAAGAATTGTGAAAATTTGTGTATACCAGTTAACCTTGAGTGAATCGTTTAGATTGTCAAATTAAATATGCTAAAACTGAGTTTTCTTGTCAAAATCACCAAAATTTAGCCCTGCGAAAATAACCCTTTTCACAACAGTTTTACCAGCTGAGCTTCCCAGACTACTTTAGTTATGTTCTTAGTTGACAAATGATTTACTTGTTGCCATTTCGATATACAATGTTATTCAGTATTTGTAATTGAACACTTTCCTTTTTCTACTTTTATGTTTTTAGGAACTCATAGAAGCAAATTTTTATTAAACTTGTTGCTATTTCTGTTTACAGGAAGTTGAAAAATTACGACAAGAGAAACTAGAAATTGATCAACAATTAAAAGTATTATCGGGAACCCAGGCTGGTCCATATTTTCCACCTCCACGGGAAAGACGGTATGTGGCATTTTGCTTGATTTCCGACTTAAATTTTTTAAGTACCCACACATGCATACCTGATCTAAACATATCACAAAAAATAAATAAATTAGTTAAGTTAATTTTAACACAAAGTGTAATGTAATCCTGGAAAATACAGCGTCATCTCTGTGAACAATATAACCATCTTGTTCTGAAATCATTAGATTTCTAGAGGACATCTTTATTTAAAACTTCAAAAGTTCAAATATACTGAAATCACTGAATGTACATTATAAGCCATTATAAAGGGGTTTACAGTATATGTATTTGCTTATTCACAATACCTTAATATGTGTCCTTCATTTTACAAGATGTATTTTCCAAAATCATCAAATACCTTGATATTGGAGTGGTATATATATATATATATATATATATATATATATATATATATATATATATATATATATATATATATATATATATTTTTTTTTTTTTTTTTTCTTCAAGTTTTAAATTTTTGTAATTTTCTAGACATGTTTTCAAAAACCATTCAATAGCTTGATGATTAAGTAGAGTAATGGTTTTATATATGTACAATGTAAGTAAAGTTTATCTCATTGATATTGAGAAACCAATTCTTGGATGGTGGGAAAAAAAAAAAAACAAAATACCTGGAGAAAACCTGAGTACCTAGAGAAAACCACTTATTTTCAGTTTGTAAACAGAAATTATGCCACTCTGGTGGTGGAATATTCCAAGTGGAATTTACATCTAAATCTGCCTGATACAAGTGCTAATAATCTGCAAGCTCATTCTTTAATAACACTTGGCTCTTGATAATAGAGGAAAAGTAATATTCCGTAGTGTAATACTATATTATTGTTGATTTTATAGGGGGAGTAATGACCCCTACTCTGATGAACGTGGAAGGCGGGGCAGTGGATCTGGGGGTAGGGGCAGAGCAGGGCGTGGTGGAAGAAGATGGGCCAATGAAAGACGAAGCGCTCATCCAGGTAGGAAAATATATGTTTTGGTTTTAACATAGCATTGATTGTCATGACATTATCATCATCATTATCATTACAGCAGTGTTTTTTGTCTCTGATTTAAGTTGACCAATACTATAATTGAGTCTTTATCATTTGAAAATTGGTTGTTTTGTATTAACATTTAAATTTTTTTTATTTTTTTTTTTTTTTTTGGGGGGGGGGGGGGTTGGTTTTGGTTTTGTTTCTGTTTGTTTGCTTTTTGTTTTTGTTTTTTTTTTTTTTTCCATTAATACAAAAATTTTGATTTTCCTGTTTTAGAATCCTACTCGCAGTGAATAAGTGCCGTTACAGTGAAAACACATGTACTTTCTTCAGCTGCATTCAAAACATTAACTTTCACCTTCAGCTGCAGTGAAACATTGAATGTTTTCTTCAGCAACAGTGAAAACAAATCTTTTTTCAGCTGTTGTGGAAACAAAAGCTTAATTTTCAACTGCAGGGAAAACATAAGCTTTTTGTCTTTAACTGTATTGCTACACAGTAACTTTCTTCTTTAAATGCTGTGCATACAGTTACTGCCTCCTTCAACTGCACATGTAAAACATGTGTTCAATGTTCTAAAAAAAAAGATCTTTGGTAGAATAAACTAGCAGCATGTTACCTCGTGAATTTCATCTTAAGTAAAGGTTTTATCATGGAACCAAATATTAATTTTTCATGTGAGGTATGTTAAAGAAAGATGCCCTTTTTATATATTATGCATAGGAAAACCTATTGCAGCTTTAACTACAGCTATTTTGAAGACATATTAATGGTGCTTATTTACATGTATCATTACATATGACAAAGTGAATCATGTATATAATATCTGATTTGGCTTATAACACCATTACTCTTCTTTCTTTTTATCAAAACCATACATGAGACCTTAGACATATCAACTTCCTAGACCATTACAGTTGGTCGATATAGCAGGTTTTAATTTTAACAGTTATATACAGAATGATACACTAGATAAGACAGCAATGGACTATGGATTGTGCTAACTGAACATTAGACAGTTTCAACCAAAATTTGATTGAAACGTTTGAAGTAGTTTTATTAAGCTTTATGCATACATGTACATGATTATTCATTAAGAATGTACCTTTTGATCGGTCAAATATTTTAGATGTTAATTCATATTATCTGATTGGACAAATATTTTAGATGACAATTCACCTTCCAATCTAATTCCTGATTGGTCAGCAGAGGTTGTGGCTGAGGAACAGAAACAACAAGGTTATTACACAGACAGCGTATTAACAGGGCGTGGTGGATATGGAAGACGAAGTCGAGGTCGTGGCAGAATGTCCAGTTCCTCTTCCCATAGGTTTAACGGTATGTGACACACCATTTATTTTCTTCCTTGCAACTCCTTTAAGTAAATTCATTTAAAAAACTGTTGTTTTGTATCATTTCTTATATTTACAATTCTTGGCATATTCCTGTGTAAAATAATAAAATAAACTATGTATAAAATCATAATATACCAATTCTTGAACCTTCATACTTTGTATAGCTCTTTTTACAGACTCATGTACTTATGCTAGTTTCTGGCCAAATTATTTAAAAACAAAAGATACCGTAATTCTATGTATTCAGACAGATTTTAATGATATTTTCAAGTGTCCAGGAATTTAGAGGAAATTTGAAAATTAAATATCTTGAAAATTGGGGGTGTCCAAAAATTTAGAGTGTCCAAAAAATTAGAGACATTTTGGAGCCGATTTTGGGTCCCTGTTACCTCTCGGTATTTTAATACATTATCAACAGTTATATCCACGCATAAGTCAGTGAAATTTTAAATAAAATACACGTAAAGGTTACCTTTTGTGTTGTTTATTTCATTAATTATTATTTTTTAAAGTGTTTGTTGATCAATAATCATGATTCTATACGTAATACACATTGAGGTCGCCATTTTGTTTACAAGTAAACAACGTGACTTTTTTCATTAACTCCCAACGTTTGAGGTGCACCAACATGCCGCTTTCTATTTGTAATTGTTATTTTATTTATTATGTGCAAGTACATTGAGTTCTCTCAGTATTCTGAGAAGTTTATGTATAAACATTAACATGTGCTTTGACTCGTGTTTTTATAAATAGGTCAGGAAATCCCATGACATCTGCTTACAAATTTTTGTGTAATCCTATGCCCTTAGTTGTTACGTCACATAAATGCACGTTCTGTACTGAAGTTATGAGGCTATGGTTTAAAGAGTCTAACAAGGGTTTACATAGTACAAAATATTAGCTATGGTAAATATTTGAAAATATTCTTTATTTTGCTTGTTGATAAGGTTGTCTGTTGTTTATTTCAGATTATGGTGATAGAAGAAGACAAATACGTCCCTCAGATGGTCATAATTTTACTATAACCACTAATTGTGAGTAAAATTCTGTCATAGATCCTTTACATCCCAGTCTAAATTCTTCCACTTAGGCTAAAGTTTTCAGTTCAGGAATAGTAGAGGATACCATAGATCATGGCCTTCTGTAAATAAACTGACAAACTTTCTCACACAGATGCAGTCCAGCTGGGAACTGAACACAGGTGGTGAGAGGTCTTGTTGTGATCTGTTAACCTTAGCTTTAGCCACTTGACCATTATTAGAACTTGTCGTTCTCATTCCTTCCTTGACTCTACTTAAGTGTTTAATATTTGTTGACACTGCATCTAAAATTTTGCAGAAAAAGAAAATTTATGTTGTAATTTCCACCCTTTTCAAATAGTTACCAAAATGTGATGAAGTTCTAGGCATCAAAACATGAAAAAAAAGTTAGTTTATTTTATGCAATGTTTATGACAAGTAAATTGAGATTTGATTAAACATGGAAACAATTCCTACTTTTTATACGCCCGTCAAAGACGGGGCGTATTATGGGATCACCCTTGGCGGGCGGGCGGGCGTCTGGATGGGCGGGCGGGCGTACTGGCGGCAGGTTTGTCCGGCCCATAACTCTGACATCTATGGTCAGAATGACTTGAAACTTGGTATGCTTACTTACCACGATGATGCGAAGTGCAGTGCTCAGGAACCGTAACTCTAGCTTCCTTAATTTTTGAGTTATTCCCCTTTGAATGCTGTTAGCATGTTTTTCCGGATCATAACTTTGACATCTATGGTCAGAATGACTTGAAACTTGGTATGCTTACTTACCACGATGATGCCAAGTGCAGTGCACAGGAACCGTAACTCTAGCTTCCTTAATTTTTGAGTTATTCCCCTTTGTGTGCTGCCAGAGTACGCGGCGGGTTTGTCTGGCCCATAACTCTGACATCTATGGTCAGAATGACTTGAAACTTGGTATGCTTACTTACCACGATGATCCGAAAAGCAATGCTCAGGAACCGTAACTCTAGCTTCCTTAATTTAGTCTACCAGGGAGCAGATACACATAGAGTTGTAGGCTGAAGTACTTGTTGTCTTTGAAACAACCCAGTATACTAGAGATTACCTCAATTTTGTGATGAAGGTTACAAGAACATGATGGTAAAATTATATAAATGGTGTGGCTGGTGGTAAGTCTATTTTGTTACTGAAAATAATACCAAAATCTCAATAATTACTATTGTTTTTTATTGTACTTGTTGACTTGTGCACTGCATTTTGTATCATTGTGATGAATAATTGAATTGACTTATTGATTATGAACAGCTCATATGAACTGTATAAGTCCCTTTACAGTTCATAATAAACAAAATATCCACATAAATGACTTGCAGATTTGACGGGCGTATCATGCTCTGCCATGCGGAACTCTTGTTTTACATTTTACATTATGCTAGGTCTACATAGCTGCCTATTAAATGGGTACTGGGAAACATGCTGGGGTTAAAGCTAGCAATAGACTGACATCCTATTTAAGGGAGGGTATTGAGATGAGCACTATCCTTATGAGCCAATAGGCTCTCAGGACAGACTTGAACTTGCTTTGAACTTGCAAACCCCTACCAGGTCTGACCCAAGACTCTGCATAACGAAATGAAAGTCAAGGTTCTTTTCGGATGGGAATTTAAAATAAAAGAGGTCCCATGTCACGGTAGGCATTGCATGATAAAGAGCCCTGCTGTATAATGCCATCAGTGCAATGCACAGGAATAATTTCTGCACTTTCGCCTATAACTGGCTCTGTCTCGATATACATGTATTGAAATATTATTGACTGGGACTTAAACGCCATTATTCAACTCGACTCGATTTGAACTTGGAGCTTTGATAGAGATTTGGTGTAATTAGTAAGGTATAAAAATAAGTAAGGGATTTTTTATAAGTAAATTTTTGAAGATTTTTACTACAATTATTGTACTTTTGTATAGTAGATGATAGTACCGATGATTATAGAGATTACAATCGACCGCCACGACGGAGAATGACTGATGACGATGATACAGTACTTGATAATGCTAGTGTTAATAGTCAAGATCAAGGTAAAGTAAACCAAAATTTCTTTTACAATGGACCTCTCAATGAAGCAATGCTAGGAAAAGTCAGTTTGTGATAATGCGTATATGGCTTATAGTGTAACAGGAAAGATAGAATAGAATAGAATGGCCAGACCAAACAGGGCCTTCTCAATCATAACAGGTTTCTGTACCTGTCCACTTATTAAGCAATGTTAACCTTATCCTTCAGTTTCAAAATTACAACATGTTCAATCAAAATTAAAGAGTTAGGTTTTTGGACCAACTTCACTACCTATCTGTGATTGTAAGTTAATTGTACCAGCTACCTACATGTATCTGAAACCAGGAACTGATAATTGTACCAGCTTGGCTACCTATCTGAAACCAGGACTTTCCATATATTATTGAGACCTAACAATTGAGAAACCTGGCCTTATTTCTAGGACTTAAACCTTATAACTTCCCATTATTAGCAAGATTGTTTTACATACCAAGTTGTATGACCACTTGTGGAGCTCATCTTTCACGGTTACTAAAGTCTATTACAAGAAGAGAGAGATGTATAGATGATATCACTATTACCTCTCTCATTCATGTAAGCTTTACATAATAGCCACATTATTCTTTGATTCTTATATATCATAAACTGTATGTTTTTCTTTTTTTGCATAGATAAAATGGACAATTTATTTTCACTGGTATTACCAATAACATGCCTGTATTTTAACAAATACTATCATTAGATCATTTATGCTTGTTCTTCTATATATATAGATAGTGTATCGGGTAAAGACCAAAGGCCAAGACGAAGAAGACGAAGAAACCGTTACCGTGGTGCTGCATCATCTGGTACAGAAACTGATACAAGTGTCTCAAATTATCGTGGTGGAAGCAAGTTCAGGTCCGGTCCTTCATCGGCCCCAGCATCATCAAACTGGTCTCGTAATACTCCTGATAATCATAATTCAATAAAGACAGAAGTGAATTCAGCTAGTGCACAATCCTCTGCAGCCCAGTCAAGGCAGTCCCAATCTCCTGGTCCTGGTCCAACTGGGAGCTCTAAATCATCTAGTAATCAATTAAATAAAAGTAATGTTAAAAATGAAACTCTTAACAGTTCTAGCCAATCATCTGGAGGTCATGCTCCAAAGGAGCAGCGAGAACCAAGAAGAGCTGGAGGGAATTCACGATATCCACAACAGCCAAGTAAAACTGGTGGAAGTGGGAGTGAGTCCGACTCTAAAACTGCCAAAAACCAAAGTTCTACAAGTAATGGTAAATCCAAGGAACAGATGGTTAATGGGGAATAAAAAAAAGGGTAGTAGTGTATTAATCACATCAAATCAAATATGTGAGCTACAGCTGGAATTCCCCATTGATGGCCCCACTTCTTAGTATTGACAAATTACTACTAAACTCGAGAATTATGATCATAATACAATGATTTCATTACTGGTTCAAAGTAAAGCTATGCATAATTAGTGTTATCTCTAGATCTTTAATGTTGACAGTCATATACCACCTAGTGTTTGATATACACATTTAGAACTGTGCTTGTATCAGCAATCTCATCTTTATTAATTAGAGCTTTGAAGAGAGTTGTCAGATTAAATGAAACATGTAGAGCTTTAACAAGTCAACAAGTCTAGAGATCTTACCGAGGATGACTGCTACCGTAAATGTCACAAAGCCAAAACGGACATCTTAAATTGGCGAATATCCAATCGTGACTGCGAGAGTTAATTACTGAACAATAACAAAAGAACTACAGTATAACCTGTGTATAAAGTCCACCTAGGGGACTGAGCAAAAGTGGACTTAATAGACAGGTGGTCTTTATATAGAGGATCCCCTATATGTACGAGTAAACTTGCAGTGTTTAAAATAGTTAAAAAAAGTGAAAATATGTAGCACCTATTAAAAACTTATTAATATATACATTAATAAAGTTATTTTCATTTTATTTTTTAAAAACAGATTATTCAGAAATAATTTTTTTTAAAAAACCAAACTATTTAAATTTGATAAACTGTACATCAGAAAAGATTATTTGGTTAAACTCTACCTATTACATGTATATACACTCGACTAATTGTGTCTTTGTTGTTATAAGTAACAGCAAAGGCGTCCCAAATTAAACAATTATATATAAAACATAATAGGTAACAATGGGTATTTCTACCTTTATATCTGATGGCTTCAGTTGTTGACATGATAAGTATGACTTCATATATTTTTCTTCAAAATTTTATGTAATATCAGTCGATACTGTATTCTTTACTACAGAAGATTTTTAAACTATGTAAGTTACTACATTGTATTTAGTGTGATCAATAATTTATATTAAAATTATTTATTGTCAATCTTCATACATCACAGTATCAAAGAAATGTGGCTGATATTTACTGCAAAAAATTTGGGAAATTATAAAATTTAATAAAAAATTATATTAAAGAAGTGGACTTTATAGACAGGTTCTGAAGTCATTTGGGACTGAAAAAGGTGGACTTTATTCACATTAGACAGGTGGACTTTATATAGAGGTTCATTATATAGTAAAATCCATTAGGGATACTTCAGACTGGTTGCTATAGACAGGTGGACTTTATATAGAGGTGGACTCTACAGCAAGTTATACTGTACTGAATGATGAGAAAGTCACAAGTGTACATCATGTTTCTGGTATCTGTTCTATATTTCCTAGATAAACAAATGTTCTCGGGATGTTGTTGTGCAAAGGTTTTTTGGTTGACACCTGAAACAACATCTTTGCAGCATTTGTATGTCTTCAAGACAGTACATATACACTAAGGTTTTTCTGTTACCTTTTAATGAGGAATTTGGACAAAAAATAGTAAATATTTCCTTTGTTTATCTTTATAGCCATGATTTATGGTGTCAATTTTTTTTTTTTTTTTTAAACAAATTTAATCAAGCCTTTTTGGCATTCCGACAGAGTAAGTATAAATGAAATTGTAAGATATTTTTTTTTTTTTAACAAGTGGTACAAGGAGTTTATGTACTGTCTTGGATTAGGTAATTTTACAGCATGAAAACATACGGCAGACCTTCGTAAATTGTATTTTTTACATGTACATCTTGAGGCTAACTGATAAAATTATACCAAACATGATACATGTATTTAAATATGATTGTTTTAAAAACCTAAGTGTGACAAATAGCACTGTGGTTCATCTCAAAAAAAGCAAATAACTTCTTATGCTAGTTAAACGTCTAGCTTGTAAGATGTTATTTCCGAGTTTCGAGATGTTTCTCAGTTTAATATAATGGATGTCATTTCATCAGAATTCTGTATAGCTAGTAATTTGAGGCAGCTGTAAATCATACAATATATATATCGAAAGAAGTGAAAAGTTAAACAAAATGTGTTATTAAGGCCAATTCAATTTAATTGTTAGATTTTCATCCAGGTTTTAAAAAATTATAAGGCGATAGGATGATTTTATTATTTTTTTTTCCAATGTTTAGTTTCTAATGATCACTGACTCGACATACCTTTCAACTTTTTTGGCTAGACTGAACAGACAATTGGAAATAGGACACAGATCAGAAATGACAAAATTGTAAAGTAAAAATAATTTAGACAAGGTTAAACAAGCAGGATGAGAATCTTACAAACAAATTAAAAAGGTCTTATGATAAGTAATTTTGATATTGATTGGTATAGTACAAGAAAAAAATGCTTGTATCTAAATAGAACCTGTAAATCTGGACTGAAATTTTTCTTTGTGGACCCAGATATGAAAATGTTTCACAATTTGATGTCAGAGAGAGAACTAATAATGACATGGTATCAGTCAAGACTGAAATCTTTGATTGTGTAGCCAGATATATAAAAGTGATCACAATTTTGAGAGAAAACTGTCTATGTGTATCAGTTCTTTAGTGATTACATTTGGTGTCGTTTCTTATCATGTCTATTATCTGTTTATCCGGAAACTTGAAAATGACACTGATCACATGACCAGATTTACAGACTCTATTTAGCACAACAAATAATTAGGAAAGAAATTGTGATTGTACATTTTTTCACTCTGCTTATATAGCTAGCTATACAATATAGATTATAATAACTGGTTGTACATATACATGTAGCTACTTTTGCAGGACCCAGTTATCAGCTGGAATATTTAACCAGTGTTAATAGAAATTCCAAACATCTTTTGAAAGCTACATATCATTAAATCAAACAAATGTAAATTCGTGTGCTTCAGAAATTTTATTCACTTTGATCTTTTTAATAAAAATTTTGCTGATTACTTCTTGATATGCAAGAAATTGTTTATCATTTGATTGATAAAATCAAATTTGGAAAATAAGATAAAATAAAAATTTTGAAAAAAATAACAATAAAATAAAAAATAAGGATTTCTGAATCCATGTTACTTTAGATTTTGGCAGCAAATAAATATTTTTTTTCAATGCAAATAGCATTCTGTAAGATCAATCTAAATAAAAAAGTAGCAATGTAATGTACAGAAGACCAAACCAGTGTATAATACTTGATGATTTAAATTTAAATTTAAAATCGTCGGGAAATTAAAATAAATAAAGTGATATACTAAGCTTTATTTGCGACCAGAAATGAACCTGTTGTGTTGTAAAATGTTTTTTTATTGTATTGTTAGAGAAGCAAATTAAGTATAACTGCTTTAGTTACATTAATGAAAGAATGCATGTTTATAAAACATATTCATATATTAACTTGGCATTTTACACTGATAATTTTATGTAAATTGTTTTTGCCAAAAACCAAAAAAATGGGGAATAAAATCATTTGTTGATTTGGTAATTCAGGAATTGATTGGACTTTAACTGTTGCACAGTGATGACAGTCTCCAAAGATGATTTTAATGTTCTTGTTAAGATTTCAGTTCTTTGATTTTATTGTAGGCTGTTAATATATGAACATGTTTATTATGACAGAGTGATATCTGAATATTAAGGTGTGGTGTGTGTTGAAATGTGTAGTTATTTAGATATGGTTACTAGTATTTTTGGGCAGGGTTGGTCACATTTCCAAGGGTCATTTTTGGTAGGGAGAGTATTTCTTTTATTTCTTTTTTTTTTAAATCAAAAGAACACAGGCAATATTGTCTTCTGTGTTTTTCTTTATTTGGTTAAAAAAAAATGCAAATACACTGAATGGTGTAGAAAAATGTTCCTTAACCCGAGTGCACACAAACACACACACACACACACACACACACACACACACACACAGAGAGGAGAGAGAGAATACTTGTTACAAGGGGATTTGTCTGGGATATAATGTAAATTTAGATCATTTTGCTGTTTTTTCTGTATTTATCTAAATGATTACATATTTCTGTAGTATTTTTTTTTTTTCAATTGGTTCGTGTTTGTAATTATTTTTGTATGTATTTAAGGAATGTTTGTTTTTTTTGTTTTTTATTTTGTTGATAACATCAACATTTTAATTAGAAACTTGTTTTAAAGTGGTCATGTTTTTCATGGATTCGGTAACTTGTTTGACATTATGCTTTTTGATACAAAATATTAATAATAATAAACTACCAGATCATTTGCAAGTATTAATTTCAGTCCATTAAGTCTTCAGTGTATGTGTTTGGAGTACCGTCAATAGCACCAACCATTGGTCGCTGAATTCACACATTGTGTTCATATCATTTTCTATTCACTAGAGAAATTTACACAGTAATCGTAAATGTGTTTTTATTTTTAAATTGTTGATAGAAGTGTTTCTTTCATTTAAACATTAAAACCGATTTTCATTTGGGTCATTGAAAAAATAACAAACTTTTTTTTTCTCGCCTTCCTACAAATGAGGTTTTTTCTTTTTAGAAATTTGTCGATTTTAATCATTCGACGGTTATTAGAGTTAAAACTTCATATAAATAATACTTGTTTTAGCTCATTTGAACTAGTATAAATTAAAGAAGCTTATGGCATAACCCTGGTATGGATGTCATTACGAGTTAAATTCAATGCTCAATGTTGAAAGTGATTAGATGGACATATGTCCAAAGTTTTGTTAGATGTTTCATAAGTATTTCTATATAATTAAAGTATAACAGAATTTCTAGAAGATAGTTTTAAAATGGGTTGATATATATTTTTCAAAGGTTTTACCAAAAAAAAAAAAAAAAAGAGAATAATTGAGTTTTTGTTGTAAATAATTTTTATTTATTTATGTGTCTAAACATGCTTTTATCATTATTCCTAAAATGTTGATTGAATTTTAAATATTTACAAAAGTTAGAAATCTGGTTTAGAATTAGTTCTAGAATATTAACTGAAATTTTTTTAAAACAATGAAACTTGATCAAAAGAATTTTTATGTGTAAGATTTGAAAAGGAATTTCATTATTGGTTTGATTTTATAGTTTGAATTTGAAATGTCCAAAGTAAAAGAACATGTTTGATTTCTGGACTTACCTGGTAGACAGACAATTGGTGCTTTTATACAAAGGAATGTAGCTCACCTGAAAAAAGGATCAAATGAACTCCTGATTAGAGCACTTTTGATGGAGTTTCATTGTGTTAACTATGATTTCTGTGGGATATGTGTGTCTGTTAAAATTAATATCTTTGGGGCTTTGTAAATGGGTAATTATACCACTTTAGATAATATCTAGAACTGTCAGTAAATTGTAGATCTTTCGGTTATGATAATCGTATTGTAATTTGTTTTAAATGTGTCCCGATTTTTTCCCTGGACTTTAAAATGCAAAGACTTTGAAGACTGCTGTACGTGTTGGGTACAATTCAGGTATTTGTTATGAATTATTGTATATTGTAGATAAATGACTCTTAAAAGAGCAAAAGTAAATAAAGAATATCACCATGACTTGCAATGAAATTAACCAATATTTTATCAAGAATTTGAATGGATGACAGAAATAGACAAGGCTAAAAAAAAAACTCCCAATAAAAGCATATGTTACATTATTACTAAGGGAGAACTTGTCATGATTTAATTGTGATGGTTAATAAGTTTGATGGATGATTATACAAAATTAGTTTTAATTCAAAAGGCATGTTTGAATTAATCATTTACTATGAAAATTCCAATAGATGACCCTGAAAATATCAGTGAGTGTTGTCTGAAAATATCAAGGGTACACAAATGTATTATGACATGTTTGATTAAAATCATTTATTGAATTTTTTTCTGAATTGAATGATTGCAGGCTTGATTTTTTTGTATTGTTTGTCGATTCTTCCTTTTTTTTTTTTTTTTTTTTTTTGTGGAGAAAAAAAAAATTTTGAACAGTAAAATATTGCTCATAACAAAATACAGAAAAGGAGCGTTTTGTGTGTTTATGATTTGTACTAAAAAGCCTGGTCTGATCTTAAATAGGCTTATTTGTCAGGTTCTTCCTGTATACTTATGTCAGGCTCATTTGCCAGGTGGTTGGTCTAGACAGAGTTTATTAGACTCCCTTTAATGCTTATTGAAGGTTTCAGCCAGTTTTACTGAAGCTAGCCTGCTTAGGGACAAATGCTGACCAGCTTTATTTGGAATTCATGACTCTTGCATTGTGAAACATTGGGTTTAAACATTTTGGCAACTGAGAGTAAAACTCCCTTGAAATATTAATTTCTTGTGCCAGTTCATAATATGGTTGACTGAGACTAAGTCATTAAAGGCCCATACCATGCTTTTCAGCTAGGGATTGAACCCATGACCCTTGGATAAGATATATTGATAAATCATCTTGGCCTGAAAGAACTAATACAAATCTCCATTGAATGATTAATTAGGATCACGTTTGTCAAGTTGACTTGAGCGAAAGTTGCTCAAAGCCCCTATGGCCTTGGAGCCCATGACCCTTAGCTTGGATTGTGTGATCAAAGCAAAAAAGGACCAGCAGTAATCCATACACTAAATCTATTCAATATTATAAATTTTTTGTTAAGTTGTTCAACTTTATTCAGAAGAAATAGTGTGTATTGAGGATTTTGGATAACTTGACTTGTATTAAGGCAGTTAATTGAGTGATGGTTTTCAATACTGGAATGTTAGTTAAGTTATAAGAGTATTTAACCTAAAACAAATTACAACAGGAAATTTTTTTTTTGATTAATATAATCAAATTTGTAAATTATACATAGCTTAAAGTCTTCCAAAATGAGTACCTTATAAAAATGAGGCAACACCTTTGGAGATTAAGGGGTGGGGGTTAAAACAGCCAACCAATAGAGATAGATAACAAGGTTCACAATCTTGTCTCATTAAAATGTCTCTGTAGACCATACTGTAGGGATGTACAGGTCAGAAGTTTTCGTTTTTTTTTCAGGAGCTTTGAATTCAGGATAGTGTAGACACATACAGTGGAACTTGTAAAAAAACTGCATGAACCCAGAGTTTAAAGGGAACTGATTTTATTGACATATCAATTTTTTTCGTAAATTATCTTGTGTTAACTGCAAACCCGCCTAAACTAAATCATTGATCTAGGGGGTATTCAGTTTACACAGGTACAACTGTACTTAGATTACATAAAGGATTCTTTTGAATTTTTCTGACATGGCCTCAAATAAAAGTGTTGATACACTAAAATGACAAAATGTTAATTAATAAACAAATAAAAATTTTGCATGTTAATTATTCATTGTTAGATTGTTTTGAATGCCATTTTATTTGTTCATGTTAAAACATGTTTATTGTGTTAAACTTTATGGTTGTGTTTCCAAATGTGCATGACATATATACTGCTCCATACATTTAATGCATCAGCCAATCAGAAATGCTCTTTTGTAAAGTATTAGGTTTCTACACAAACTTTGTTAGATGTGGTTTGATTTGTTTTACAATATTACATAGTTTTTTTTCATATATGTCATAATCATATCAAAGGACTTATACATGCAGTGTAAATTGTAGTTATAAAAAAAAGTACTCACAGTGGTCCTAGTGATTTTAACTTGATTGACCATATTTCATGTGAGCTTGTGAATAGCGCAATTAGTGCATGCATGTGTGTATGTATGCCATTTTTGCTGTATTCATCAGCAATTTTCTTAAAAAGTTTTAGATTTACATGAAGATAAATTCAAATAGTTAATAAAACAATGATAATGACAAATACTCGTAGGAGCTATTGCCAACTAAAAAATAAATTTGTGACATGATATAAATAATTGACAAGTTTCATGAAAATCAGAAATAGAAGAGTTACTGCCCCTTACATATCAAACATTTGTATTTTTTGCTTTTTTGGCTGAAATGTAAAGATTGATGGCAACAATCTAAAATACAATTAATCTATGGTCACAAGAAGCCAGGTGAGCAAAACAAGTTTATTAGGCTTCATGTTGAAATTTAGTTTCTGAATGGCTCAAATGTTAAGGTAGCTATTTAAGATTTGGTTGCACATTGATACTTTTCAGCAACACACTTAATACTTTTTCCATATGTAAAGGAACAGGGTTTCCAACCTGCCAAATGCTATGAAGCAAATCTCCAAAGGTTCTGAATCAACTTTGGCAGACAAAGGTTGGTGGTTTTCTGTGGTTACTCTGAATTTCCCCACCATCTCAGAACCAACTGTTCTCAATATACATGTAAATGAGTGCATTGAATGAGGCATACAACACAAGTACTCTACTCCAGTGATGAAAAACTTTTTTTTTGCTTCCAGTATTTATGGTTGGTTACACAATACTTGTTTGTTAATATAGTATAAACCAATTTCTGAGTGTACAGTATCAACACTTTAAATTTGTCAAGTGTTATATTTTGTAAATGTTTAAACTAAACAATTAACCGTTTTCCTGACTACAGGTAGAAGGTGTGTACAAAATGTACATTGTTAATGACAACCTAATGAAGTACAGTATGAGTGTACACTGCACATTGTTCATGGCTAAACCTAAGATTGTACAGCATGAGTGTACAGTATCCACAGTTTGTACATTGTTAATGTCTAAACCTAAGTCAGTACAGCATGAGTGTACAGTGTTCAGTTTCTTCATTGTCAATGACTAAACCTAAGTTTGTACATCATGAGTGTTCATTATTCAGTTTGTACATTGTTCATGACTTAACCCAAGTTAGTACAGTGTGTGTGTACAGTGTTCACAGATTGCACATTGTTCATGACTAAACCAAAGCATAAGTTTACATTGTTCAGTTTGAACATTGTTCATGAGTAAACCTAAGTTTGAACAGCAGGAGTGTACAATGTTTAGTTCGGACATTGTTCGAGACTAAACCTAAGCATGAGTGTACATTTCACAGTTTAAACATTGTTCATGACTTAACCTAAGTTTGTACAGCATGAGTGTACAGTGTTCAGTTTGCACATTGTTCACGACTAAACCTAAGCATAAGTGTACATTGTTCACAGTTTGTACATTGTTCATGACTAAACCTAAGATTGTACAGCATGAGTGTACAGTATTCACAGTTTGTACATTGTTCATGACTAAACCTAAGTTTGTACAGCATGAGTGTACAGTGTTCACAGTTTGTGTATTGTTTGCTTTATAACAAACAAGTTTTGCATGACATGATAATAGTGTACTGACACAACTGTATTTTTTTTTTCAAATGTAAATATTGTGAATACAATTTTTCTCTTCAATGCAAGAAATGTACAAAAAATATACAGACAGTAACTGAAAGAAAATGTTGTTTATGAAAGACATGAAAGTATTGATTGAACATATTTGAACAGTGTATATTGTACAGTTAAAAACTTTGATGATTTTTAAGTGCAAGGACTCCAAAATTGAGATTGAGATGTTTTCAGAAGTTTGAGTCACTAAAATAGGACTCCATTATTTTTAGAAGGTTGAGTCATTGAATTAGAAGGATGCCAATTGAAGAATTATTTAGAAAAACAGTTGCTGACAAGTTGCCAGTTTTTTTTTTATTCAAAGACTGATGTTAAGTTATAAGAGTTTAACTGGTTGGTGAATACTGTTCATATCTAAAACCAATGGTATTCTCATTGCACAAAATGTCAGCTTTGTCAGTGTACAGTCTAGAAGAGGTCCTCGCCTCATTGGCTCCAACATTACTTTTGGCGGCGGCATGTCAAAATGTGAAAGTTTATGTTAAAATAATGTATTTTCTACTCGATCAAAAACTAACCAGGTGAGACATTTAATTTGTGGAATTCTTGTTGAAAAATTTGCCCTCATTTTTGGCAAGATGCTCCATCAAACTACACTTCTGGATTGAACACTGGCATTGTGTTGAACCAAAAGGAAAGTCAAATATAAAACAAGTCACAAGATTGAATGATAGCTTGTTTTTGACTACTGTACATATGAAACAATGTGTAACATTAATAGGGTGACAGTACAAAACAGAAACATTGTATATACTGATGTAAAGACAAAAAAACCGAACATACTTGAAATAATGACAATATAGGATTTCTGAGTTCCCCAGAAAGGCACAGATTTTGTTTCGGTATTAAGCATTTTATCATGTGATGGTTAATTTGTTTCATTATGCATATGTTGTGTATATTGTGCATATAAGTATCTATTTTGGCTGTGTATTATTAATATTGGCACTTTTTGCTTAAAATTAAAATTTCTGCTAATATGAATACACTTCAACATTCATTTTAACTTACTTTTCTAAAGGGAAGCAATGACAATGTTTGAGACCCCGGGAGTGCCAAATTTAATACACGCTAATAGATACTTATATAGTAATAGATATGACCTTGACATTGGGGAAAGAGAGAGAAAGAGAATACTAGAACATGTATATGAATTGATACAACTACTTATGTCTAACATAGTCTATGTGATACATCATACATGTAATGTTATATTACCTCTAATGCAAGACCATTACTAAATCAGGAAATCCTGTGTTGTTTAAGAATAGATGCAAGACATAATAACTGTTACTTGCTTAAGAGCTGCAATATAGGTTGTATAATGTATGAAGAGAGTCACATTTGTAATTTGAGTGTGTTTATTACCATGGTAAAAACCCTGATTTAAATGACCCATTAAAAGTTCCATTATTGTGAATTCGGTACATATATATACATTGTAATTATTATTATTATTATTTTTTTTTTTTTTTGATATGGAAAAAACCCAACCATTAAATGGCAACATGGGTGTAGGTAACACTGTACTTCATATTTATTTGAAATTATTTTCCTGAACTTTTACTGCTATAGTATTTACATACTTAGTCCATATAATGGTCAAGCTAGTAGTTTTCCCAAACTCTTTTTTTTTTTTCATTTTTTTTTCATTTTCAGATCTAATTGATGCTCTTTTAACATTTTTGTGAAACTTTATTTCTATTGTATACAGATTTACATAGATTGTTTTCATGTGAAACATAATATTTTTCAAGCAATTCAACCTTTTTTCCATGACCATTAAAAATGGTAGTTTTGCACAAACTGGAATGAGTACCATCACCTGATGATAGTTAACCACATAGTCTAAATGCTGGATTAAAGTTGCCATGTAAACTTGGAATTGATTTTGAAATTGAAATGTGACTATTGTTTCTCTACATACATTATACAGCTGTATGATATTAAAGCCCTGTGCCCTGTGGTTGTGTAATGATGCATACACAAAGCTGGAGTTGACGTGTCGTCCACAATTAAATTTGGAGTTGACATGTTGTCCACTGATTTAAGAACTTGTTTATTTTCACAATCAATTTAGATGTTCTGTAATTTCAGATCTGTTTACAATAAAACATTGCTGATTTTGTATCAATAGATTTTTATGTTTTTAATCGTCAAATAATTTTAAAAAAAAAAAGATTCATGAATAATGAAGAAAAATGTATGAAAGCTTGTTAGTGCCTTTTTTAAATAGTGAAAAAAAAAATTAAAATCATACAAAGGAATTTTAATTAGTTCAAACGATTTTCTAAATCATAGTAATTATTTTTAAAAACCATATAAACAATTATTAAAAATTGCACAAATGAATTTTTAAATAGTACTAACGATTTTTAAAATTGTATAAACAATTTCCTAAATCGTACTAACATAATAAAGATTTTAAAAATTGTTTGAACGATTTGAAATTCATTTGTATGAAGTTTAAAGTCATTAGTACATTTTGAAAATCATTTGTATGATTTAATTTTTTTTTTACATTTAAAAAATGGCACTAACAAACTTTTGTAAAAAATGAGTAATTAATCAATGCCTTGGTCAAGATTATTTCATTTGTATTGAGACATCACCATTTTGCTGAGATTTGTGACATTTTTTCCCCGTGTCTTGTCTAACAACTATTTAGGCCTAAGTGGTGGATTGGTCTAAAGGGCCAACTTAATGGATCACACCACCTCTCGTTACCTGTTGGAATATTGCTAGGAACAGATCCTAGTGTAAGAAATTTTGTCAGTTCACTTATTGAGTTACATTTACAACTACAATGTTTTCTAGTGTTCAAGACCCAGTGTCCTTTGGAACTGTGTAAACACAGTCCTGTTATGTGACCCTGGTGACCGACTTTTCACAACTATTGTGACAGATGTGGGAAAGGATCAGATAATTTTTTTTAAGAAAATTAAAATGTTTTACAAAAACACAAAATTTTGTCAGATATAGTGCAAATATAAGAAAGTATTTTTCCAGTGTTTGTACAGGTATAAATGAACAATGGGTCAGCTCAATTTTTTGCATAAAAGCCTTTGTTCTTTATTCCTGTACAAAGACATTGGAAAAATACTTAACTTCCTAAACAATTTAGTTGTTTTCTCCTCATATCCTATTTCCCTTCCTGATCTTCTCCATATAATTGAAATGATCTTGGTAGGCTGTAAAACAACATTGCATCAATCAAATTTCACTTCCATCTTTGATATTTGTGATATTGCAAGAATTATCTGGATATACGTGTGTATAGGGATAATTGTGACATTGTTCCCAATGGTTTCCAGATAATAACTCCCGTGATATCGACCGAGTTTTTATTAATCTTTGTTAATCGTTGATATACCCAGTCATTCTGATTCATCGACTGGTTTTCTAGCTTTAGACTTCCATAATTTTGTTCAGATTTTGACGAAGCAAGTTGTCACTATCATGGTTAAGTATGACACAAGACAAAATCAGCAAGCTGTAACGAAATTAATCTCTAACATTAAAAAAAGACATATACAATGAAAATCAGAATTTTTCGGAGTAAACCGGAAGAACATTTTACTATGTAACTCACGGAAGTGGACAGTTATCCTCAGCTGCGTACTTCTCGTGTGTTTAACTCCAGACAATTCAGAATGTTGAAATAAATATTCAAAAGAATTGATATTTTTTAGAACGAGAAGAGCTTTAATATTGCATAGGAAGATCGAAATCAATCTTATTATTTTTTTTTTTGAATTTCTGAAATGGTTAACCTTTTCGGACCGGATTTTAAAGTGGAGATAACTCCATTATACTCCAGTCGTCTGCACACGCATACCAGGCACATTTACAGTTACATAAGGGTGAAACAATTTATTGCAAAACAACTGTATCACAATTTTTTTCTTCACAACACCATTAATTTATCTTATGAAACAACAATTTTTTCTTCACAACACCATTAATTTATCTTATAAAACAACACTTTTCAATACTTATTCGAGCATGATTCCATGCTTTTAATTTTTCAAAGAACCATTCCATCATCATCATCATTTGGCACATATCTATAGATACAATTTCTTGATATTAAGTTATCCAGAATGCATGTTGAACCACTTCAGAGTCTCTCCAGGACTTGTTTTGAATGTTTCAATCATTGAAAACGTAAGAAATTACTAACAATACATTGCATAAATTTCTGTCAATTTAGAGCAGCGTTTAGTTACTGCATTCCTTTTGGAGATAAAGTGTTGGGCCCAAAAATTGTTGAATTTTGAGATTAAATGTGAATTATTATTAACATATTCCTATTATTTCACATTTCCTCCTCTTGGTGCAATCAAGTACTATACAAACATCCCAACACAGGACAGAACAGACCTGTACAGAACACCACAAGATGATTATATATTATTTTTTTATTTTAGATTATCCGTTATGTCAGACTGAAATGAGTACACTTGATTTTTGTTTTGGCAAAACAAAAGAACCAATAGGGTATGTCCTAGTTTGATTTTTCTTCTACATCTGTTCTTGTGAGATAGTTGACAATATTTGCAAAATATTCATTTTTCAATTTTCATCCCTCTCAAGTATTTTCATCTCAGAAATGTGTATACACATTTATATCTCTGCAGGTTTTTTCTCTGGCTGGAATATTTTTAACTCCACTGATGGGATTTCACTATCTTACATTGATACTCAATTTACTCCTTATTGATTCTTATTATTAAATATTGCAATGATTGCAACTAGAGGTTTTCTGATTCATAAATGCCTTAGTAACCCTCATCAAAAAAAAAAAAATAAATAAATAAATAAATAAAAAAAAAATAAAAATAAAAAATCACATTGGTTATTTCCCAGAGATCTTTGTGGTAGAGATCTTCCAGGAGAGATGGATAATTGGGTTGAACCCAAGCAGGGTCAAACATAAAACTTAAAAATTTGAGATATTGATTCCTCATCAGCATTAAACTGAGTATTAACTGGTTTACCTGATGCCAGGATAATGTGACTGGGGGAGTGGTATGCTTGTCTGGGGTGTACTGACTCCAGCTAGCTAGCATCTGAACAAAAAGTCACTCTTGAGTGTGTGCTAGTACAAGTCAGACCATAATACCACTTACATGAATGTGTTTAGATTAATCCTAGGAGATTAATAACTTTGCTTCTTGTTGCAAATTGCTAAAAATTGTCGATGTGATGTTAAACAACATTACAAACACAAAAATAATTATATTATAATCAAAGTATGAGTATGTTTGTGCATTCTTATTTCATTTATTTTATTTTATTTTATTTTTTTTTTTTTTTATTTATTTTTGTATTTTATTTTTATTTATTTAGATATAGTTATATTTTTTGGATGATTTTCAGGTCAGTACCATCTCCAGGACAGTTTATATTTCCAGAATTCAGTAATGTCCCAGATGCCCCGGTATTCAGCCATACCGATGTCCCAGTTTTCAGTCGTACTTCATCTGTTCCAGACTTTGATGATGTACCAGAGGCACCTGTAGCCAGTGAAGCTCCAATTCTTTCTTCCTCCCAGTTAAATGGTTCATTTATTGATTTTCAACCCTCTCAAGTATTTCCATCTCAGAAACCCAAGAAATGTAAGCACATGTACAGGTATTATTAATGTGAAAAAAATGCAATAATGTTGACAGTAGGAAGCAAAACCTCTTTCAGCAAACAATTAGTATAAAATTGTTATAAAAACAATGAGCGTAGAGTGGTCTAAAGTGCATGAATATTGATTACTGCACCTATTACCGTCCATTGGGGAAGATAATAATGTGAGATATTTGTCAGTAAGCTTGTTGAAGGTTTGTGTTTTCGCAGAGGTCTCCAGTGTCCTCTATAATCAAAAACTTAATATTGATAATAATAATAATGCACTCTTTCTCCAACTCAGTGGTAACATTTACCTCATACTGTTTAGGGCTTATATCCCATTGGGAAAGATCATAGAATGAAATAGTTCATCAGTTGGCTTGCTGAAAGTGTGTTTTCTCCAGACACAGTGTCCTCCCACCATTCCAGATTTGACCTAATAATAGAAAAATAAAATGCACACTTTACTCAGTAATAACATGCCAAGTTTAGAATTGTCATCATATGGCTACCTGACATAAAATATACATTTAATTCATTTTTTGTTTGGTGAAATAACCTGTTTAAAAATAATAAAATAAACATATATAAAGAACACCCTGAAATAACCGGTTAAAAATACGATAAACCTGTATATAAAGACCACCCATAGGACAAGAAAGAATTTATAGAAAGATGTTCTTTATATAGAGGTTTTTGTTAAGACAAGAATCAAAGGAGCCATAACAGACTGGTCTTAATGAACAGGTAGTCTTTCTATAAAATATGGTTTGTTGTAGCAGGTTTTACTCTACCTGTATATTGAAACAAAATATTCTGTATAGAAACCAAAAGTTTGATTAGATTAGTCAGTGATTATAATAAAATCAAAACATCCAGGGCTCTCACTTGGCTGATTTGGGGCCAAAATTCAGCCCCATTGCCAATGCAAAAAAGGTTTTTTTTTTCCCCCAAGTGGAACCTAGATTTTTCCCAATTCAAAGGAAAAAAAAAAAAATAAAATAAAAAAAAAGAATTGCTGTGACATCATATCGATTTGTTAACATTCTTACGTAATATGGGTTAAAACATCCGAGTACTTCTGATTTGCTGTAAAACAGCATATACATGAAGAATCATAAAAACGTCAGAGTACTTACGAAAGATTATCGTGTCATCCTATTTTGCAGTGGAATTACCAATCCATGTACTTTCTTATACAGCTGTCATGTTTAATTCCAAGCTCCACTGCTTGTGTAGAATGACTCTTTTCCCTTATGAACACTGTGCTAACCAAATTAAGGACTAGCATGAGCCAAGACAGTCTCAATAACATCATAAGAATTGTCTCTGAGGGATCTAATTCTATGACTGTGGCACAGTTAAAAAGGGCTATCAACAAATTCAGGGATATGAAGAACAGAATTTTGCAATTTTAAAACTGTGGTTGCTTACATATGAATGGTCATTAAAAATTTTGTTCAGAAAGATAGTTATTATATAAAATAATCTTTAATATAATAAATATAGTTATTAAAGCAATCATTAAATAGTTTTTTAATTTTTAATAGTTTTTTAATTTCTAGCAAAATCAGTCAAATGACGCTAATTTTCCCAATTCCAAAGACCCTGGCACCATTCCCAAAATGAGCTGTGTGAGGCCCTGACATCAAATTTACAATGAAATTCGAGTTATTATTTTCAAAAGAAATTGTTTTTATAACAGTATGTTTCAATTTGATGAAATTCTATTACTTTAAACCTTTTTAATGGATATTTCACAATTGTATTGAAATATATTTCATATTTTATATTGACAAATCATTTGATTAAACAAAGCTAAAAAAAACACTAGGTGTAGAAAGTATTACCTAAAAAGGCAGAACTTAATATGAAAATTATCTCTATGCAACATATTTATATGATATTTTTGCAGGGAAACCACCATACACAGCTAAGTCACAAGAAGATACCCTTCAACTCTCAAAAAGGTATTGTAATGTTTTATGCATAAGGAATAAATTTAATTTTAATTAGTTCTCTTGTTTAATTTTTAAACAATAGTATCACTTTTTATTCAGTAATCTTAAAGGACGGGTCTGTTGGAGTGGTGTTTTATGCCTCTGTCAGTGTTGTTTCACTGATAGAAAGTTAATGAACAAGTTCTTGAATGGGAGAAAAAAAATTGAATAGGAGAAAACCCAAAGTCTTTCACAAAAAAAAGTTGACAAATTTTTCTCAAATTTGAAACTAAATTGGAATGGAATCTGAGAATTTAAGCTGTGGATTTAAACATCAGCTGGGCATTTCGTTATGTCCTTCAGCAAGACACTTAACTGCATATTGCTTTATTTCACCAAACTTGTTAATGAATTGGTAGCTGCAAAAGTTTGATTTGAACTATATTATTATAGATTGAAGATTAAATAAAAAACAAAATGAGGGTCTGTAATAGAGAGGCAAGTTTTTAGGTATATTGTTCATCAAACTTGTTATGGATTTTTCTTTCATTTCAATATTTAGATCAGAAGATTATGGAGGAACACATAGATCATTGTTTGATGGTTCTCAGGACATTTCTGATGTGTTATACCATGACAAATTAAATAGATTTAACAGAAGTACTAACAAGAAGACAGATCTGTTGTCATACCAACCACCTCATGTTGATGAAGCTGATGATGATGGTGGAAATATTATAACATATAGAGCAGCAGCTGTTTTAGATGATCTGCCAGCCAATAAACTAGAAAGAGACAAAAGAACAAGTTATGTACCATCACTAAAAACACAACCAATTATACCCTATGGTACTGACGGCGATTTATTTGGGCAGTCTAAACCACTAGATTCCTTATATACACCAGCATCAAAAATAGGTTGGTTTATATGACAAAATAAAAAATAACATCATCATTACACATTGCTAATGCTTCATGGAATAACAAGTTTTGTTAATGTCTTACTGAATGAATAATTTGCACACAATAACATTAATAAAACATACTTCACTCATTTAAATAATTTAGTTTGCAGACAAACAGAATTAATACCCCCTCCCCACACTCATACCACAGCGTCATTCTCTAGCATGCTGTTGCTCTCACATAGATTCTCCTGCTTCCACACATACCTTCCCACTCCCACTAACATTCATCTGCTTCCACTCGCATTCATTCACTCCCACTTACTTCCATCCACTTGCACTCCCATTTGCATCACTAACCCACTCACAGTATCATTCACCAGCTCAAACTCCCTTTCCCTTCCACTCCCTTTCTCCCACTCCTTATCCACTTTAGTGGGTCAGTGGTAGATTTTCTGCTTCAAGCACAGGGATCCTGGGTTTGAACCTTGGCTTGGTCATACGTAAGACTTTCAGATTTCAGATACTGCTTCCTCATCTGGTGTGCAAAATTAAGAAGACAGAGCCAGGATAATGTAAATGGGGGAAATAGTATGTTTATCTGTGGAATACTGACTCAGGTACCATCTTAACAAAAAAGCAAGGCAGACTATAACACACACATATCACATACACCAACATTCTTACATTAATCCCAACATATAAATTACCTTGCCCATAATGCAAATAGCTTAAAAATT